>LPNX010329695.1:150924-197037 GCA_001517045.1 Pseudotsuga menziesii
GGGCTGGTTTGCATCTTCCTCATCTTCAATATTTTTTGAATGACATAGTCCCTCGGTGTTCCACCAAAGCAGACTCCAAAGGCCAACATTCGCAGGCTTCCAGCACTCTTTCTATCTCTTTCTCCTTCAAAAAATCAATTTTCTCACTTGGTTACTATGTTCGAAAACTTTGTTATAATTTAGATCTTCCATTTTAAAGTAAAAATTACATAGATCTACTATTTCAAAGCTCATAGTCTAGATCTCATTTCTGAAAAGTATCATTAAGCATTCTAGATCTAGCATAAGGAAATCATCCGTTTTGCATGGCAAGTTAAAGAAAATTCATAGGTTGCATGCTCTAGATTTCCTTTTATATTTAAAAAAATTAAATCCAGCAATCAGTTCATATTTCATTGGCTACACAAACAGAAATCCAAGATCCCAAGGAAAGCTTGCTTTCTTTGGTTCCTTTTTCACCTGTTTAGCTAGTTTTAACTTAGTTTTTTTTAGTTAAGGTGATGACCCAAAGGTACTCTTAAATTGCTTTTGGGAATATTTTATTCTAACATGCTTGCTGGTTTTTAGCAGTTATAACAGAAAATAAAATAATCTTTTGTTCGAAAGTGGCGTCGGGAGCGTTCAAATCTGCCCAGGAGTCTCCCCTTTGACTGAAATTTAAAAGTTTTCGAAAGTTGTAAGATCTTGGTTTCATCCCGTATAAGGACCAATAGGTTTCTGATATTGTAACCAATAATAATAAAAGGAAATCTTTTTTTGAGTAGGCTCTTTCGAGCCCTTTCCCCATCCCCCTAGGGGGGATCCGCGTCCATTTCACTTTTTTCTTTTTTCCCCTTTTTTCTGCTCTAGTTTAGTATTGACATGTAGGATTGTATACTTTGATATAATTTTGCATTATTCCATATTTTAATTTCAAAATTAATCACACTACTTACCTCATGACTTCCCGATTGACCCGCAAGGGGAAAGAGATGCGTGGTAGGACTAATTAGAAAATTGGTGTTGTGTATATTTGATTACATTTTCATTAATTATTGTGTTAGTCATAATAAAATCAACCCCTCTTTGATTCCCATATTGAGGTCCACTTGGACCGAAAGAGGACCGAAAGAGGTTCCTGGAGGGTTTTCTTTTTAACAAGAACACTTGTTTTAAAATTTACTGAAAATAACAAATACTCCAGTGTGTATGCTCTGTGCTTGGCTATGGTTCGTCCAATTAGTCAAGCTTCATCAAAAGCACTTGAGTGACTAGAATAATTAGGATTCACTCTTCCCAAATTGACAAACCATCAGGTGAAAATCCAATGCCTCGATCAAACCATTACGGTGGAAAAATACCCAAAGGAAGCAGGAAATCCTGAAAAGTGACCTCGGGGTGCCGATCTCTGTTACACCTTTAGGTGCATTATGAAAAACAGTCTCAGAGACTCCATTCAACCCACATATTCCTTGCGGGTAGTCGTGACGATTTAGTTTTGGACATACTTCAAGTACCCCCTGGGTATATCTGGAGTCCCCTCGCCTAAGTTAAATTACTCATCTTCTTACATTAATTTAAAATTAACCAAGATACAATTGCACAACATTCATTCCAGCACTTGCAAGCACTCTTAATTGTTTTTTGACTCCATTTTCAAGGGACTGGTCAACTGCTTATTTCTTTCAATCTATATGTGATTGGGTGTCATTTTCGTGCTTACTTGTGATTATCTCATCATGTTATTTTTTGTTTACAATTTTTAAATCGAAACTCCTAAAAAACGTACTCTTTAATACCATCATCATACTAAATATTTTTTCCTTAGTAACTTAATAGGGTCTACCCCCCTTGGCTTCATTAGGAGTTGAGCCTAAACGGAGGAGTCAAGAACAAGGTGACAGCCTTGACTCGAGACTTTCCCCCAAGGACACACCGAGTGGCTTGAATATTTCCGCCACGTAAACCAAGTGTGTGAAATGTGGCAACAAGCCTAGCTCCATATAATGTATTAAAAGTAATTCAAACTGCAAAAGAGGTTCTTACAGAAGTAAACATGAATGTCTGCACAGTCTCCAAGGACTGACTCCCATGTGTGTCTCCCTTGTTCATTAAAATCTTACAATATATAGAAAAAATGGTTTCTAAATAAACTGTTTCTAGATCCACTTTCTTTGCATCTAAGTCTACTAAAAATAGAAAAAGTAACAACTAACTATCACATGTGTCTTATTCATTTAAAACAAAAATCCCTTCAAATATTTCTCGCTACCTCTGCTCTGCATTATTGATAAGATCTTTGGCCTTAGCTAATAACTTTGCTTCTAGAACTAAATATATCGCAAGGTACCAACAAAAAATGCATCCACAAATGGATCTTGGGTGACACTCTCACTTTGCATTTCGGTAGCAATCAAATCTATAAGATCTCGAATAAGATTGTTTGTGATCTGTGGATTTTCCTTCTCAAACAAATATAGATACTTTTCAATTATCTCAACAAAAGAGTCGTAGGTCCACTATTTCCTTTCGTGACATTAACCATTTGCTGAGCAACATTAACTATCCTTATAGCCCTTTTAAGACAAAGTAGAACTCTTTCTTCATCCTTTACTCCACCCTCGTCTTCAAACCAGAAAAGGTGAGAACATACATAAACATCTTTTCACTGGTCCTGCTTTTTAAGAAGCTTTGCTGAGTACCCTGTAGCTTTATGGGTTAAACTATCTTTGTTCTCCACTCCAAAAACATTCATCCTTTGTAGAGTCCCTATAATCAAATGAATTACTGTCACTTGTGCCTTTGAATACGTAATTTTGTCTTCATATAGTATAAATGTTTGAGTAAAAAAATAAAAAACTCATATGCAACTGGTTCAATATCGCAATCATTGGCAGCCTCAGCATACTGCATATACAATAACAATGCTCTAGCATAACCTCTAGACTTAAAGATGCATAATTTGAGAGACGTTCCATTAATTGAGACATCATTGTCTATGACCTTACAGCTGTATCCTCTGGAACCAATTCAAAACTGCAAGAATTTGCATTGAGATCCCACACACGAATATTTTCATTTTGATTCCATGATATCAATTCTGTCTGATTTGGATGTAAGACAATAGTATTAACAACATCCCGAATTTCATATTCTCTTTGGAAACCTCAAGCTTTCAGATCCCATATCTTCACAGTACCATCTTCCGAACCTGAATACATCCACTTTCCATCACACTATAATCCTACTACTGTAACATTGTTTGTTTGGGCATCATAACTAATTATAGGTTTTGTCGGTGGACTGAACGTTTTAATAGGAGGCGAATTTGGGTGAAATTCTAGGAAAAACGGTCTCAAAGAACTGTTTGTATTTATTAAACTGTGATGGCTGTTGAAAAATGGATAGAGGTTTGTTTAAATAGCCTTGTCTTAAAAAAACCATTTTTGGTTTTTCTATTTTCGTCTCTGTTTGATCATAAACTTTGCAAAAATTCAACTTCTAATCTGCCATGAAATCTGGAAATGCTTGATAAAAATATGATAGTCTCTTGGATCCACTTAGCATACACCAGATTTCTAGAGTAACTATTAAAATCACCACTAAGGTCATCCTTCATATTCTTCAAAACCTCAAGAATGGACACCATTGGTATGATGGCTATCTTTGAATAAGTAACTATGGCACAACCTAAAGATAAAGCTAACAACAATGCATCTAGATTTCCACTTTCTGAACTTTCTGCAACCAATATTCTTTCAGTAGTGAAGCCTCCAATATGTTGGTTAACAACACACTTGTATGCACCTTATCTGCCATTCAAAAACTTTTCTTCTTAATCAAACCTACTGGTATCTTTAATTTCTCCCACTCTGAATTTCTGCAATGATCTTTACATTCAAAAAGAACATTAGATCTGAAGCGATTGCTCCAACATAATCACAATCAGCTTGTAGGAAAACCTTGATGATGGGGCTGCATGATTTTTTTGTATAACCCTGCACATAACCCTAACCTCGACAAGCTTTCCAGAGAGCATGCATTTGAATGATGAAATGCGCTGCCAGCTTGTGTGAAACATAAGAAATACCTCATTAAATCCTAACTTTGCAAATAGGAAAAGACTTTAATTGATATATAGGAGCATAGGTTAAGATCTAAATGTTATAAATACTTAGAATATTAAAAACATGAAATCAAAACAAACCAAAACTTTTTAGAGTAAAATTAATTCAAATCTCAAGGCTAAAAAGGTTTCTTTAAAATGATAAAGTATCCTAGCAAGCATGGCAAACAGACCTAGGTCAAACAGTTAGCAATGTAAGCCTCTATAAGTGGATTCGTCAAATTTGATCTCTTTGTGGCAATGGTTGTCAAATATTCTAAAATAATAATCCTAAAGGGTTTTTAAGAGCAAATTACATTTTTATTACAATTATTTAGGCAAAGGCCCTAAATATGAAATTTAATGGTGGTTTCGAATATGGTGAAATAAAAAAATAAATATAATTGCTTTGATTACGTTGTTCTACAAAAGCACCATACTTAACTCATTATTCCTTGCATTGATCTATCCCAAATTTTATACAAGACTTTTATACACAAAGGTGCATTTTCACACTAAAAAAATATTATAGACAAGTATCCATGCAAGGTTGCTAAGGCGCGTTCTGAGAATAAAGTCATTTGACATCTTTAACTACAAAATTTAGTTGCTTTCAATCTCAATTATAATCCAATACTTGTTTCTTCCTTATTATCCTTGATTCCATGAGTATGGCTTCATATAAAGTACCAATCCCCACACTTTATCAAGTAGACAAGTGACTGATTCAAAGTTTCTTCCCTCCCTCAAAATTGATTGGTACAAGTGGGAGGGTTCTTCACATGGATGCAACCTATAAGACACCACCCAATATTGTGTAGCAATGCCCCTGACTCCTGTTTATTTTCTAGACAACCTTATCAATCATCTTATCAAGGTATTTACAATAATTAAAGACTCAATGAATGAGACTTGTACTCATTTCATTGTTCCTTCTACACCAATTCTTATATCTTTGCTTCTTGTTGCTAGATTAGATGTAGGAGGCACTACAATATTCCCACTTTGTATTAAACCAGTGTTACTCCTTGGTCACAACTTGTGTGGTCAATTGTTGGACTTGAATAATTATCTTATCTTAATATTTTCCCATTTTAAAGGTCCATTGTAACATATAGTACAAAATTTGTGACTATGCTTATTATAGATATTTGACATTTTAGGGATTAGAAAATGCCTTTAGGCATAATGACTGGATTTGCGGACTTATTGAAAAAAGTATGCATGTTGGTAAATTTTAGGCACTAGCAGTTCAATTTTCCAAATTTCACAAATTTGAACACAACCACAATATGACCAAACCTTATCAATTCATGTAATGTCCTACACAGTGATGGAAATCAAACATTTTGCATAATTTAAGTAGGACAAACTTAATGGTGAATTTAGCATATTTTTTGCACTGGCATTTTTTTCCTGAACTTCATTGTCACCAAATTCAAACACAAACACGAATGAGGTGACTTTTATTGAATATTCTCTTCTTAGAGATCTAGTTCCAAGGTGGAAAATGAATCCAGGACAAACTACCTTATTGAAGAGTTCAATAGTCAATAGAGAAATGAAATATTTCCACACCATATTTTAGGAATTCAACTTGAAGGTTAGACTAGAAATAAATGTATTTATTTATAGTTTATAAATAGCTTCAACAATTGTCATAGGAAAATAAATACCAAGAGTGTGAACAGTCAAGTATCTCAATGCCAAAAATTTCAACTGATGATAGAGTTGGTTCAAGGTCTCAAGGAAAGATTCATAGGAGCTTGTCTATGTTTGATCCGAAGCATGCAACAATATTAATCTATAAGTATCAAGAGGATAAAGGTGTTGAAAGGTCATGCCATAATCAAGATTATGATGAATATTTTGTGTCACTAATAGTAGCCACTGAAATACAACCACTTACAGCAACTATGAAATTTTTTTTCATCATTAAAAATTAAAAGCCAAATAAACCTCAAAAAGGTTTATGCTACAATGTTTTTTCAAAATTTGTATTTGTTGGACTAAAAATTAATACAAAGCTTAAAGATTATAAAATATTCAGTAATTCATGATAACTTATTTAATATGAGGAACTATACCTCCCAATGATCTCACATTAATTTTAACCACAACTCTGTTGAGAAAAGAAACATAAAAACTTCCCTATTTTTTTCATCTAATAAATGAAGAGACCCAAGGCAGATTCAAATTATCATATAAATGAATAGAGGAAAAGTATAAGCCATATCATAAAACAAAATTGAACTACTAAGGATACTGAAGAAATAATCTTGCAGAAAAGTCATTTTTTCATGTTCCTTATGTTCTTCAACCATTGATGATCTCAAAACGAATTATGTAGTATCTTTAGATAATAAAGTGCATTGGATTTTGCATCTTCCATGAAGATTTTTTATTATAAGGATTTCTCTCACTCCCAATAATCCCTGGATGTTTTAGGCACTATGTTTCCATTGGTATAATATGTACCAAATGTAATAGAATGTTGAGCCATGGTTATTCAAGGACATAAAATATACAAGGACCTTGATCTTCTAAGTTAAGAACCTACAAGTGAGGAAAATGGTGTTACAAAGTTGGGCATTTTTGTAGAGGTGTTGGAATTTTTTTCAATGAAAAGTATTGATGAGTTAGGTCATCTGCTCCTGAATGGACAAATTACAAGAAGGGGAACAGATACCATGAAGATCTTATATATGAAACATGTTATAAACTTGATAGTCCATTCAAGTGCCAACTTAGTTATTACTTGTAGAAAAATGACTTAGAGGAGGTTGAGAAAGCTAAACATGAGGAAAGTCCATAAGAAAATATAGATGGTTTATAAAAAGGTGAGGTAGTAATCCCATGAAAATTCTCCTTGTCAATATTAAACTCCATATCCTTATTGTAAGGAAAAATATCTTATGACTCGAGTGAGGTCATCAACATACTAATTTAAATAAAATAGACATCCAAAGTCATGCAAACATCAAGATACAGTTTGTATATAATGAAAGTAGGAATTGGAAATTAAAATTGTGTACCTTGCTTATGTAGGTTGGTCCAAGATTTTAGTAACCCTTCAACTTCGGATTCCAACCCTTCAACTCCCTCACTTGAATACTTGCAAAATATAAACAATACCTTCCTCAAAATATTATGGCTACATTAAAATAACTATGAATTGAGACAAATATATAAGCCTGCAATTAACCCTACATCCCACCTATAAATTTGATGTGTTTACTTTTTAAAGAATGATTCAGAATTGCATATGTAATAGAAATCATGAACAATTTTCTTAACAACAATTAAAGGTGCAAATGATGGAACACAAATTGCAATAAATCTCATATTCAAAGCAGCAATATGAGAGTAACATATCTTATGTTTATAAAAGTTCGAAAGATGAAAAGATGCAAATTTGGATGTCCTTTGTATTGTGTTTGTGCTTTTGGGGAACATAAAAGCATGATATCATATGAGATAAGATAATTTAGTAATGTCTGGGAATGACCAAAGAATAGGTTCTTGTGGATATAAAATATAGTAATTAGACACATCAAAGTGGGAGTGTCAATATCACTCCTAAATGCTAATCAAAGATACAAAGCAAGAGAAAAAAGAGAAATACATGAGAAATGAAAAATTGGAAGCTAAAATACTAAACCTTGGAAGGAAAAGAGACAATAATCAATATCAAAGATAAAAGTATAAGAAGAGGAGGGAGGTTAGGCATCATTTTCATCATCAATTGTTGTTATCGATCCCATGCAAATCCAAATAAGATTCTCTAATGAATCCTCATGTTGAGAGACCCTGGCTAAGAGAATGTTGGGTCTAGGGACAGTAAGGTAGAATTCATGCATAATTCTTCCTAAGTATGGATAAGAGCTAAAAAATAAGAGGAAGGAGCTACGACTAAGGAAGCAACAAAAGGAGAAGGGGAAGGATGCTACGACAAAGGAATTAAAAGAGAAGAAGAAGAGGAGGAGAATGAGTTGAAAGAGGAAGTTGTGCCATATAAGTAATATGCGACAGAAGGATAGAGTGTGACATAAGATGGTACAAAAAAATATTAGCAGAAGAATGCGTACAAATAGAATAACGACCGAAAAATTATAGTAAGGCACAATGCTGAGAAAGTGATAGGCCTTAACGATCATGGGTACGATCTCGACTAGAGCCGACAGAAACCACACGTGTGAAGGCATATTTGTAAGTCAAGCTAATAGTGCCTCCCGTTATACATTTCTAGAAGAGGAAAGATAGCCTCTTGGTTGGATATATTAATTCGGCTGAGATATCGATAGAAAATGAGTCTTTAATGAGTCTGTATAGAGTCTGTATCGAGTCGGTATTGAGTTTGTATCAAGTATGTATGGGATATGTATCGAGTCTGTAATAGAGATATAATAGAAGGAACCCAAGTTGTATGCAGGTTAGAAATTCAGTGATAGACATTGATAGATTAGAATCTCGAGCTATGCTCTAGTAGACATTCTTGGTTAATGGCTTTGTATCTCCGAGTGCATCAGAGTAAAGGATTCACAGCTCAGTGTGCAGATGAGTAGGGAAGGTTGAATTGGTCCAGGTTGTGTGTGGATCACTAGTAGAAGTAGAGTACAAAGAGAAAAGAGAGAAAATCATAGTGCATGAGAGGGAGGAAGAGTATGTGAAGTTAGAGAAGAAGATATTGAGTAGAGTCTGTAGCTTAGTGCACTGATGAAAGGTGCATCTATTTCCTCATTCCAGATGAAGAGAACCTTGTGGTTTTCGCTCAAATCGATTTCCATGTTATATTGTGTGTATATGTGTGAATGTTGAAAGTATATTAGATATATGTCTAATTATTGTAGTGAATGAATGGATGTAGATTTGATTAAAAATGAATAGATGTATGATGGCCACATTGTATTACTCAATATGATCATGCTGCATGTCTGTTGTTTATTTTCTAAAGTTGCATAAAGAGAGTTTGGGTCGTAGCTTAGATGTTGAAGCACAATAAACACAAGTAATCCACCCCCGGACTTCGTTGGAAGAATTGCCGTAGATCCAAGGTACTAAAACACCCTCCCGGCCAATCGTGGGAACATGGTTCTGGTAATTACCCATCAAGAGAGATATCTTAGGTAAGATGACATCTGCATAGCAGGTGCTACAGACTAAGCTCTATTATGTCGGGTCAATATCTCGGGCTTTGTTGTGCTGAGTAGAAGGAACTTAACTTGGGTCAGGATCCCTAGGAAAAGGGATAGAGAGATACAATAAATATAACAAATGGTTCCATTGTTGGGACATTGAATCATTGTAGTGAAGGATATGTTGTGGAAACCCTACGAAATCGGAGATCCAATATTTGGTGGAATCCAAAGAGTTAGAGTCCGCACGAAAAGAAAGTTAAGGATCTCAGTGGAACCCAACAAATTGGTTGGGTTGGTACAATTATTCAAAAATTCATGAGATTTTCTTTTCCGATTTTCCCATTGTGTTGCATGAATGGTTATCTATGTTAGAAACCCAACAAACAAATTTCCAAGGAGGATAACCAAGAGACTGGAATCCTCAGTTGGTTGAGTGACTAAAAAGAGTAGACAAACGCGTGCCAAGGAATGTTTATTTTTGGGTAGATAGTATTTTAGAAGGATACATCACTGTGTTTGTTGTTGACACTATAACCTCATACGATGAGGAAGAGAAATTTTTTTTTAAGGCCCACAAAGAAGATACATGTTATCTTTAAAGACGTGGATAAAAATGATTGTATGTGAAAAAGCCATTTTGTGAATGTAACAAAACTATATAAAATAGAGTGCCTATGTCTCAGAAGAACCCTAATTTAAGTGAGATGTTCCCAGGGGTGAGTGGAACCGAATTAGATTCATTCTTTTTAAGAAGAAGAAGAATATTCAAGTTTGACAAGAGAAGAAAAACTATGTTAGTAAGAGGGATTTGCAACACAAATCAAGAAGAAGAAGGCTACGATATTGCCTCATACATGGATGAAGGGTATTGTGACGAATAAGAGGAATATCATCCAATATATGATGTAGGAAAAGAATCAAAAGATTTGACTAAAGATCCAGAATGAGAATGTGCTTACAACTTTCCTACAACACCAAATACTTCGCCAGAGGTAAGATTGAGAGACTTATCTCTAAGTAATTCTGTAAATATGAGTAATAGTAATGCTGTAAATAGCGGAAAAGAAAGTCCGACCACCAAAAATTTTGTTCCAATTGTACCTGCATCAAATACAATGGATGGAGCTAAAATTAAGTTACCAATATTCAATGGAAATGGGTTGGAAGAACCAGAACAACATTGCTTCCTTTGCGAAGCTTTCTAGATTGTGCGATAGATCCAGGATGATAATATTAAGAAAGAACAAATGATCACGACTCTGCGAGGTTGTGCATTTGATTGGTATATGAAATTTTCCATAGTACCAATAGGAGTTGTCCAGAAAAAACTCAATGAGATTCAAGTGGGTTTGATAGATGAATTCAGAAAGAAAAAGTCTGAATCACAGTGCATCACAGAAATCAAAGAGATTAAGCATCTACTGACAGGATTATCCTGCACTCTTAGGAATTGGTTGGGCAATAGAAAACCAAACCATTATAAAATTCAAGAAAAGGATCTTATCATTCGAATATTCTTAAATAAGAGTGATTGTGCCAATTGATCCACTTGAAGGACATATATGTGTTGAGCCTGTACATAGTGAAGGGAAAGACAATTATCTATATCATTTGTATAATATCATGTATTCAAAAGAAGATTATATAAATCCAATAGCTGATGGAAAATTGAGTTGGAGGAGTGTAAGTTCGTGTACGTCCAACTCAAGCGATGCCCTAGAAAATTGCCAGAATATGATACATGAAGCCTCCATGAGAATATGTTGAATAATTACAAGATATATCTAAAGGGTAAGAGCCTAAGCAGGTGCACTAAATACATATGAAGGATTACCTAACCTTGCATCTTTTCTAGTAGAATTTGAGGAAAAATTCATAGAATCACAATGATTGTCCGCTTTGGACTATGTGCTAAAATCTAAGCTCACTAGATGGTGGGGTATGCACAAAGAATCTATCTATGAATGGCCACAATGTAGAATATTAATGGATATCATATTTGGGGAAGAGATCAGTTCCCTAATCATAAATATATAGGACTGATAGATCTTAGGGACCATATTGAGCACTGCCATAGGAACTCGCAAGAATATCCGTGACAAGAATGGTTTAATCGATTCATCCACACTTTGGAAATGGTACCAAGAATTTGGTACACATTAGCAGAGTTGCGAAAAGGAACTGTTGAATGGTAAAGCTTAGCCATAAGCTTCACCCAGACATTTGAGTTCACAAGTGAAAACTCGACAATCGATGATGCGTTACAGATAATAAAGAAAAAAATATTTGAAGAAATCCAGGTCACAACCACGAATTTCTATCAATGCAACATGATTGTACACAACTAGATGGAATGCTATAATATTATGGGAGAATCATATGATGAAGACCCAATTGAGATAAATATACCTAATTCAGAAGGTATGCGCCCAGTGGAAGGAATTGGTACGTGTGAAGATTCACCTTACCCTGCTCGATACAACATTAAATAAGAAAATGGGGGTGACAATGATATTTTTGGTACCATCCTTATTTACAACAATAAATACCATTTAAAGTGATAGATAAGTAATGGCATTACGCAAAACGGTTTGAGTAATGAGCCCACAGTATGCCCATGGGGTTGAAGGGATGGATTCCTTCCTCATTAATTTTTTTTGTGTGCAAAGAATTGTTAGGGTAGGTTAAGGTATTTTATCAAAATTTTCCACCAAGACTTCATTCATCTTATATGCAAGAGAAAAAGAATGCTACTACTATATACAACCCTGAGCGCTGAACTGGTTTCGGTGTAGTATGGTCATCTCGATCTCCAGCACAAGCACAATTGAATATAAGCCTATATCACCTACCCCTATTATGGAAGAATACTAGCTACATTCCATTAGGGATGACACCAACTAATGCACATATTGATCCACCAGTAGAGTCGAACACTGATAAGCCATCCAGAAAAAAAGGAAAGGTTCGTATGGGACCAAACAAGGAAACCGCACTAGTAATAGAAAGATAAAGGGAAAAGAACTGACACCTCCACCACCAACCACACCAACACAGGAGGATTTTGAGACAAGGAATTTGATGCCACCTTATGTATCACCCAGATGTAGGGATGCACCGAAAATTAGAGTTCCAAAAAGAGCAATAACCCCACTGATAGTGCCAATAATACCCAAAGGAATGAAGGTAGTGAAAGACATCTTGCCTAATGTGAAGAAGCTATCTTATGTGGATCATGATACGAAGCCACAAACAAACATGGACTGTTTTACCACCTAAGTTCTACTTAGTTGGTGTTATCAAGTGAGCCTAGTGAACCAGACAAAGATGATTTGTTCGGACTTTAGAAGACCTTTAGACTTGCTTATGGGAAGTGTTTTTTTATCTACCACATGTTCATAACCCCTTGGGGGAGTTGTAATAAAATGTTCTAGCATGATAGTGTCTTTAAAAGACTCGGTCTCTTGGACTTTATTTGTCAATCCGATCAGCCCAGAGTGTTTTTTCCCTTGGTTATTATTGGTTGTTGAATAAACGACTAATAATTTATGAGTTTTTCACTCAATACCTCCAATGTTGGGGTGGTTGGCTTGGAATCTAGGCCTCTTGAGGTTATTAGAGTCTGTGTGTCAATGTATAAACATGCTAGGATTATGGTCGAGTCAAATGAACATGTGCTAAGTCCTCCTAGGTTTTGTTTTTATTTTTATTTTTAATTTTAATTTTTCCACAAAACTTAGGCTATTTTGTAATAGTCTAAATGGAAAAATTGGTCTTATATTAAAAGTGGGGTTAAAAGTCAGATTTAGTCATGGGGGTGCTCATTTTCTAACTCATGGAACCCGGTAAACCCATAAACTCACTTTTCCTAAGTTTTGAGTGATTTTTCCATCACTCAGGTGAGAAAATCCAAAAAAATCAAATATTAATTAATTAAATTAAAAATTAATTAAATAATGGAGCAAATCCAAATTCATAAATCAGTGGATTTTGCTCCAATTTGACTAAAATTAGTCCCGTCGGCTTCAGATTGACTGGGAGTTCCCATTCCTTGACTGAAGGCATGATCAGTGCTGAACTAGAGCTTAACATGCTCATGCAGATCTAGGGGTTGCACCCTCTTTTCTCTATCCTCCACATGTGTGGATCAAACTGAGATTTGTTTGATGCGTGGTTCAGTTCACTGAGTGAGGTGTCACTCTGATTTGCAGTTCCAGTCTAGTTAGAATCAGTTCATCATCATATTAGACTTAGTTCATCATCATATCAGGCTCGGATTGACTCTCCATTAGCTACAATCTCTCCTTCAATCATGCATGTGCCCCTCTCGGCTAGTCTGGCTATAAATAAAGAAACTTTTTCCTCTTCCAAGCTAGTTAGAGCTAGGAAGAAAGGCTTGATATTGTGTAATATTGTATTGATCATCCTTTTAATTGAAATAAAGAGAAGCTTTGGAGTAAAGATGGTGTCATGTTATTATGTGTGGATGAGCATTGCCATGTTTCATTGAGGTAACCTGTATCTGTGTTCATAACTTGCTTATTTTGATATTGTGGATCCAGTGCTAAACGATTGATAATAAGTTTATTATGATCTTGATAGGAAAATAATTTGTTAATAAGTTTATTGGCTATCTCTTTTTATTTTATGCATGTCTAGAGATCTATATTTAACATGCTTTATAATATTATATGCATGCTATTCTAATATCTATGTTTATGTATTAACCAGATCTCACAAGCATCTTGGAAAGCCTTTGGATTAGTTGCAAGTTCCTAGCTTGGAGAGGGTTCTGATCTAGTTTTCTTCCTCACTTTCTCCAAACTTTCTCAAAGGCATAGTCCCTTGACATTCCACTGGAAATCTCCAGGGTTGATCATTCGGGCACCAAGTCACCTCTTCACTCTTCCTCCTTTTTTATCAACACTTCCTTGGTTACTTGGCTTGTATATTTTAGGTCTGATGTTTTAAAGTTGATATATTTCTATATCTGAACATATAAGAGCTGCATCAATAGATTTAGTTTCATTTAAGAAAAAGATTCAAGTCCTTTTTCTTTAAAAACTAGATCTAGCAGTAAAAGTCTTTCATTTTTTATAAGCCATTTTAAGCCAAATCAAAAGCTTGTTTAAAGTGAATACTCTTTCTTTATTAAAAGTTAAATCCAGCGTCTAAAGTGCACATTGCATTGGCTTCCCCAAATCTATCCAAGATCCTCAACAGGACTTGTCCTCATGAGTTATTTTTGTCTTTTCTTAAAAAGTACTTTAACTTAGTCTTTTTCGGTAGTTTTTTTGGGGGTTGTACAAAGACACTTTTAAAGTGTTTTTGGGAACTTTAAACTAATTAAAGATTGCTGTTTTTTATCAGGTCCATCCGAAAATAGGAGGAGGTGCTGTTCGAAAAGCAATTTTTGGGCCATTCGAAACCCCCCAGGGGTCTCCCCATCTTCTATAATCATTATTGTTGTACTTTGTAATCCATTGGGTTTGTTTAGTATAAGAACCAAGCAGCATTTTTTTAATTAATTTTCTGATATTTGTAACCCTTAATAATAAAAATAATTACTTCGAGTAGGCTCTTTCGAGCCTGCTCCCCATACCCCCAGGGGGGATCCTGCATTTTGTGTTTTTTGCACCTTTTTCACTTTTGTCTAGTTTTGTATTATATTGCAGAATTGTATACTTTGAATTATAAGCATTTCAATATCTTTCACAAATTCAAATTAATCATACTACTTACCCCACAACTTCTCGATTGACCCGAAAGGGGAAAGAGATGTGTGGTATGACTAATTAGATAACCTGTGAGTCATGTTTGATGTTTGTTTTATTTTTATTTGTTATCATCTAAAATAAAACCCTCCTTTCTTTCCCGATTGAGATCCACTTGGACCGAAAGAGATTCTTGGAGGTTCTTTTTTCTAACAATGACCACAGCTTAAAATCCTTAAAAATTTGACAAGACTCTGGTGTGCATGCTCTGCACTTGGATGCGGTTCATCCAATCAGTCAAGCTGCATCAAAATAAGCATGAGTGACTAGAATAATTAGGATTCACTTTCCCCAATTAACCATCTCAGGAGAAAATCCAACGCCTTGATTAATCCGTAAATGGTGGCAAAATACCCAAAGGAAGTGGGAACTACTAGACAGTGACCTCGAGGTGCCAATCTCTATTACACCCTAGTGGGTGTATTATGAACACAGTCTCAGAGACTCCATTCATCCCACACATTCCTTGTGGGTAGCCGTAGCGGTTTTTATTTTTTGACATACTCCAAGTAACCCCTGGGTATATCTGGAGTCCGCCCGCTTAATTTAATCAACTCATCATACATTAAATTAAAATTTAACCATGAGCACTTGCAAGACCCATTTTCATTTCAACAGAAGTCTCATTTGTGGACTCCATTATTAGCACTGATCTATTTGATATTATCATATGTTTCTGCATTACTGCTTATCAAGTTTTGATTTCTATGTTGTTGTGGTATAACAAATTCTACAAATATATTGTGTCAAATTCATTTGTCAAAACTCCTAAAAAAATCACTCATTTAATACCATCATCATCTAAGTAACCAACCTTAGTAACTCGTAGGGTCTACCCCCCTTGGCTTTGTTAGGATTTTGCCTAAACGGAGGAGTCAAGAAAAAGCTGACAGCCTTGACTCAAGACTTTCCCCCAAGGACACACCGAGTGGCTTGAATATTTCTTCCATGTCCCCCCCCCCGGTGTGTGAAAGGCAGAAACATCTTTTGGCGCCATTGCTGGGGATAAATCTTTTTATTCCTGGAGCACAACTTTTGTTTTATTCCTTTTTTTTTCTTTGTTTGATGAATGCTTAGAGTATATCTTTAATTTTCATTTGGCAACTCCATTGAAGGGATAAAACCATGTTATCTCATAAACTTGTGAAGTTTTGTTGTGTGTATATGATCCCATGCAACATATTAAGACCTTTAAAGCTCATCACTTGACATCTCCACCTATTTAGTACAAGGTTTAATGGTTATATCAAATGCATACTATTAATTTTTGATATGGATGAATCAAGGGAGCAGTGTGGTGCCTAGATAGCCGAACGTTTTCAGCCTATCGATTTCTCAAACATCCCGGGTTTTCCTAACTTTGGTCATGGTATGGGGGAT
This sequence comes from Pseudotsuga menziesii, assembly GCA_001517045.1. Classification (NCBI taxonomy): domain Eukaryota; kingdom Viridiplantae; phylum Streptophyta; class Pinopsida; order Pinales; family Pinaceae; genus Pseudotsuga; species Pseudotsuga menziesii. The sequence continues at coordinate 167,301 of LPNX010329695.1, forward strand.
GTATATAAATGGCTTCCAGTCTTTCATGGAGATTATGGTGATTTGGTCATCTGGCATGTCAAATATTTCCTTCAGTTGATGGCTGACTCCAATGTGCTTTATGAAGACAATATGATGGAAATGTTTGCTACTAATTTTCAAGGTGAGGCCTTTTGTTGGTTCTATCGGGGTCTTCCTAATAAATGTATAACCTCATTTCCAAGCTTCCTTTGGATGTTTTTATAATAGTGGCATGATGGTAGGGGTAGTATGAATGGTTTGAAAAAGTTCCTTGAAAATATCTTTACCTTCTACCTATCTTGGATAGAGTATCACATGGAAACATATGATGGACCTTTTTCCATGATACAAAGTATTGAAGACTTGGAATCAATTCTTGAACATTTAAGTGAAGAGGAGATCCATGATAATCCCATCAAAGAACTTCCTCATATTTATTTAAGAAAGGAATAAATTAAGCGGCTTATTTAAGAATATGAGGTATCTCTCAATACACAGCAAGATTCTGAAGATGGGAACATCCATGACAATCACGTTGAAGAGTTTCTTGAAGAACCCTTATTTGGAGACATGGTTGAAAACCATCCTCATATCACTTTAACAGAAAATAATAAAAATTTGGCAGAACTAGAGGAACCCATTGAGAAACACATCCCAATTGATCCCATTGAATATGTCCATAAATTTTCCTTGATTGAAGATAATATTGAATATCCTCATCATGATATCATAATAGAAACTATTGAAAATTTGGGGTGTTCTCATGATTATTTTATTGATAATGATCATAGTTTTTCTCTATATTTACCTCAAGAAGAAACCATTAGAGAAGCCTATAAATAAACATATGACATGGATGGGGATTATGACTATTGGAAATTTATGGAAAAACCCATCTACGATACATCCACAGAGGGGAGCGTAGATACCTGGGAAAATATTAGTATGGAAGAGGAGCATTCATAATTTTCACATGATCGTTCAGAGTCATATCATGCAAAGCTGCACAAAGGTATCAGTAATGAAGACATTGAGAAGCAGTGTTGTGAAAAGTCAGATGCGATGCAGTTAGTGGAATATCAGTCTCAGCCATCTTCTTCACATGTAGAGTTTCCTTATGATTTGGAGCTATTTGGGGCTTATGCAACGAGTTATCATTTGATATGCCCTGATGAACAGCATAATGATTTAGTCAGTCTACCTCATCCTGTCGATTGGTATATCAGTCCTATCCAGTCATTGATAGAAGCAGCCTGTGAAAGCACATACCAATTTGGGAAGAACTTTAATGACTTTATTCATGCCTATGATTTCCCATCCAAACCGCCCATTCCGGATCATCACGCGGGTTTTCATTCTCCAAATAAAGTATCCTTACTTTGGCTGGTAACCAAAGACAAGGAATTTTTTTTTACGTTAATAAAATGCTTAGGTGGTTACATTGGATTTCTGATAACACTTAACCCTTTTTATATCATGCTTAGAGTAGGAAAATAATCTCCTTAAAAGAGAGCATTTACTTTCCACATTTCCATTTTGTACTTAGCTATAATTAAATTTTTCTTTCATTAGTTAGCTACATTTATTTTGTTTGAATAAATCAGCTTAATGGTTCATTTGTATTTTATATAAAGCTTGTGCTACTGAGGTTTTCTTGTCAAGTTGAGATGTTTTTACAGGGTATATAAACCAAAGATTCTGGTGTTCTCATATCCTCTCCTTTCCCTATGACCAGATCGAGCACACGTCCCACAGTTGGAGCCAGATGTTACCACCTAAGTTGTACTTAGTTGGTGTTATCAAGTGATCCTGGTGAACCGGACATAGATGACTTGTTCAGACTTCAGAAGACCTTTAGACTTGCTTCTAGGAAGCTTTTTTTTAATCTACCACATGTTCATACCCCTTTGGGAGATTTGTAATAAAATGTTCTAGCATGGTAGTGTCTATAAAAGACTCGGTCTCTTGGACTTTATTTGTCAATCCGATCATCCCCGAGTGTTTTTTCCCTTGGTTATTATTGGTTGTTGAATAAACGACTGATAATTTATGAGTTTTTCACTCAATACCTCCAAAGTTGGGGTGATCGGCTTGGAATCTAGGCCTATTGAGGTTATTAGAGTCTGTGTGTCAATGTATAAACATGCTAGGAATTATGGTCGAGTCATATGAGCATGCGCTAAGTCCCCCTAGGTTTTTTTTTTTTAATTTTTAATTTTAATTTTTCCACAAAACTTAGGCTATTTTTTAATAGTCTAAATGGAAAAATTGGTCTTTAAAAGTGGGGTTAAAAGTCAGATTCAATCATGGGGGTGCTCATTCTCTAACTCAAAGCACCCGATAAACCCATAAACCCACTTTTCCTAAGTTTTGAGTGATTTTTCCATCACTCAGGTGAGAAAATCCAAAAAATCAAATATTAATTAAATAACAGAGCAAATCCAAATTCCTAAATCAGTGGATTTTCCTCCAATTTGACTGAAATCAGTCCCATCGGCTTCAGATTGACCAAGAGTTCCTAGTCCTTGACTGAAGGCATGATTAGGGTTGAACTAGATCTTAACAGGATCATGCAGATCTAGGGGTTGCGCCCTCCTTTCTCTTTCCTCCACACATGTGGATCAAGCTGAGAGTTGTTTCATGGGTGCTTCAATTCACTGAGTGAGGTGTCACTTCGATTTGCAGTTCCAGTCTAGTTAGACTTGGTTCATCATCATATTAGACTCAGTTCATCATTATATTAGGCTTGGATTGACTCTCCATTAGCTGTAGTCTCTCCTTCATTCAGGCATGCACCCCTCTTGGCCAGTCTAGCTATAAATAAAGCATATTTTTCCTCTTCCAAGATAGTTAGAGCTGGGAAGAAAGGCTTACTATTGTGTAATATTGTATTTCTCATCCTTTTTGTCGAAATAAAGAGAATCTTTGGAGGAAACATGGTGTCATGTTATTATGTGTGGATGAGCATTGCCATGTTTCACTGAGGTAACTTGTATCTGTGTTCATAACTTGCTTATTTTGATATTTAGGATCCAGTGCTAAAAGATTGATAATAAGTTTATTATGATATTGATAGGAAAATAATTTTCTAATAATTTTATTGGCTATCTTTTTTTCTTGTATGCATGTCTAGAGATCTTTATTTAACATGCTTTATAAGATTATATGCATGCTATTCTAATATCTTTTTTTATGTATTAACCGGATCTCACAAGCATCTTGGAAATCCTTTGGATTAGTTGCAAGTTCCTAGCTTGGAGAGGGTGCTGATATAGTTTGCTTCCTCACTTTCTCCAAACTTTCTCAAAGGAATAGTCCCTCAACATTCCACCGGAAATCTCCACAGTTGATCATTCAGGCACCAAGCCACCTCTTCACTCTTTCTCCTTTTTATCAACACTTCCTTGGTTACTTGGATTTTATATTTTAGATGTATTGTTTGAAAGCTTATATCTTTCTAGATATTGAACATATAGGAGCTGCATGCATAGATTTAGTTTCATTTAAGAAAAGATTCAAGTCATTTCTCTTTAAAAATTAGATCTAGCAGTAAAAGTATTTCATTTTTTATAAGCACAACAGAATTTGAGGTCAAAATCCAACGGCTACCATGTCTGAAATTCGACACTAACTTGTCGAGTATTCGACACCCTCAATTTTTTTGTCGTCGGTGGTGTAATGTTGAATAGTCAACAGCCAAGCCACGACCATCGGATTTCCTACGGCAAGGCCGTCGGATTTCCTACGGTAAGGCCGTCAGATTTCCTACGGCAAGGTCGTCGGATTTCCTACAACAATGCCATCGGATGTCCTACGGCAAGGTCATTAGATTTCCTATGCCACTCTACCGTGGGAGCCACAGCAATTTCATCGGATTGACATGAAATTCGACAACATATGCTAGGCATTGAACATCGGATAACCGACAGGATATTGTATATTAATAAAAAAAGATTGTATTCAGTGGCAAGTTTACTTTGAGATGTGCTATAGATATCATTGTCTTTTGATATATTTTGGTGGACGTGTTTAAGTTTTAATACATCATCAAGACCAAAGATATGTAGGTATCTTCATTTGAAAGAGGATTCAACACAGTTGGAATATATTTAACAAAGGTGCTAATAATATAACTCAGAATATTCTCATCATATATTTATTCCAACGTACAACTGATCCAGGAGGAAAAGATTGCAAGAGATTTATCACATGAGATCAATTAGGAAGAGAATTTAATAGGGGCAAGCAATCAACTTTAGATAAAATTTTGAGGAAAACAAAGGTTGTCATGCATGCCGAGAAAATACCACGAATGGTGGGGGGGAAGAAGTATTGATGAAAGAGAAAAACAATTTTGAAAAATTTAGCCTTAGTTGGTAAGTTTCGTGGATGATACATATCAAAACTCTCAATAAGGAAGTGGATGGTGAAAAAATACAACAAAATGCTAAGTTACGAGTCGTTCCACATCCTTTCCAAAGGATGGGTCTCCTTCTTACTTTGAGGAAGGTGATCAAAACAAAATTGTAGGCAGGAATTGGTTTTGATCAAATATTCATCTAGCATTAAAATCCTGGGAACCATGTTTTGATCCTAGTAAAGAGTTGGTGAATTCACATGCCTTATGGGTGAATCTCACAGGCTTCCTCTAGAGACATGGAAGGAATCCATCTAAGAAGAAATCATGAGAGAACTCATTAAGTGCACCTGTCTATACCCTAGTCCCTGTTACAGCTCAGACATAATCATAGCAAAATTATGTGTTGAATTTGACCTAAGGAAAGAGCTACCTAAGTTGATGGAAAGCATATATGGAAATTGGAGTTACATTCAATAGTGAGGTTAACAGAGTGTCCCTTTTCATTGCCACTTTTGATGAGAATATCAGCACATAAAACTTGAGTGACCTTGATTCAAAGAAGAGGCCAACTCTAGATAGAAAAAAAGTTCAAGAAAATACCAATTGTTCTCTCCAAACTATGGGTATTCTTAAAAATTTGCAGCAACTAAGGAGTAACAAGAGGATCATTCTCAAAAGGGAAAGAAATAGAACTCTAGTGAGAAATAAGCATATCAGTCTAAGACCCGTGAGCATGTAGAAGGTCGAACTAAGCCAATTAATCTTTCTGAAGGAAGTGGTGATGTTTTTCCCTCAAGTGGTTTCAAGGTTAAAAGGAGAATCCAGTGCAAATCATCATTTTTGAGGAAGAAGAGGTCAAGGATACCTCAATGGTATCCAGTCAAAAAATGGATTTTTTTCAAAAGGATTCTTTGATGAAAGATTTAATTGGACTAGTCCCATACACCACAACTGACATGAAGACCTTAAATAGGATCAGACAGAGCAAAACAAAATACAAGATGAGTTTTCACCATCGTCGAGTCAAAATAAGGTATTTGCGGGATATGTACCCAAAGAAAAGAGAAAAGAACCCTAAATGGCCCTGTCAAGAAGAAACTGTAGTATAGATATCATCTAGTTTCAATAAAGTTATGTGGACGATGCCCAGACTCTAAAGTAATGTGAGGAAATCAATTGGACATAATAGATATTGTTATAAGTCAGCTAGTTTGAGTTCATGTTCGAATTCGACATTAAATTCGAATATATATATATATATATATATATATATAAACTTAAATTTTATTTTCAATAATACAATTAAAATTTTTAATTGTATAACTTCTACCTAAGATGATAAAAATATTTTATATATATGGTATAATTTTATATCATTTATATTAATATATATTTTATATAATATATTAATATAGAATTTTCTATTATAACACAAAGTTAGCTTTACAAAGTTATAACACATTTTATGTAATATTTATTATTATGCTAACAAACAAAAAACTATTGGAAAATATACGCTCAACTACAACAAGAATTGGGAGTCGAGACTACGATGAAGACCAAAGCTTGAACTCGTTTGCAACTTTGAAGTTTGCACCCAGTGTCTATGACTTTTCCCACGTCCGCGACTCTTCGCCCATGACAAATGCAGCCCACAACTCTTCACCTCACAATGGCGGCCTCAACAGTTCATTCACAGATTCATGATGGTGGCTTCACAAGAACCAGACAGGAAACTTCACAGGAGGGATAGGGTTAACCCGCAAGCAGCAAAAAAAATCGACGATTTTCAACTGTTTCATTCACTGGCCACAGAAAAACGCCGAATTTCAAATTTTAAGGCAAAAAAATGCTGAATAGAATGACTTAGGTTATAGGCTCCATGCACCAAAGGAAATGTTATATTCATCTAGCTATGTAAAAGGTTCAAAGAAAAGTTAAATCAAGTAAGCAAAGCACTATTCTTGAGACCCTTACGTTAGGAAATTCCTTGAGAGAGGCAATATTCTTGAGACTCTAATAGTAGGTAAGTCCTTGACAAAGGTTAAAAAAGATTCTACTCTCTATGTTTTGGGGGTCATCCCACAAAAACAATGTGGTTCATAGATCAGTTAAAACTAACAAAGTGGATGTTCTTTATTTGCATGAAATGAAGGTAGCAAGAAATGAAGCCATTGGATCCATGAAAGGGGTTTTAAAGGGTTGGAAATTTGTGGATTCAAACTTTGAGGACATATCTAAGGGTTTGTTAATTAGATGGAACAAAATGTGAGTGTTTAACTCCAGACTCTTACACTCGAGTATCAGGTTGAAAATGAAATCGCTTTGTTGAAAGAAGACCTTTCCAATCTTCAACATGTGTGGCCCACACATAAATAGGAAGGACTTTTGGGAAATTTCGTTCAAGTAGGATACTATTTGGAGAGGGAATGTAATAGTCAAGATGTTTAAAATTTTATCATGAAATGAGGAGAGGTCTAGGGTACTAATGTTAGGCCAAACCCACCTACTAATTATTTTATTAATAAGTTAGGTGAAGCTAACATGTGTGATGTTGAACATACAAGAGTGAGCTTTACATTAAAAAATAACCACTACAAGGATGAGGGTATTCCAAAGAAAATTGATTGGTTCTTTGTATACATTTTTGCATAAGTTAAAAAGATAAAAGACCTCAGTGAGTGTCAATGTCATATCCAAATATTCACCTATCTTCATTCAAATGGGAGGTGATGACCTAAAGCCCCAAACCCCTTTCAAATTCAATAACACTTGGATTGAGAATGATAATAACAAGGAGGTGGTGTGTCGAGAGTGGGATACTGAGAATACACTCACATCAATGAATATATTTGGCAATTTGAAATTTTTTATTGCCTGTAACAGTAGTACAAATAGGTGTTTAAAAATAGATTTCAAGTGTACCTTCATGTTTGAGTTTAATTGTCTATTACAGCTACCTGGTACAATGATTTATGAAATTTTATGTAACTTTCAGTGTTCCAATTGATATCCACTAAGTCTAATGGTTTATCAAATTTTATGTTTCAAATTTTCAATCTGAATGTTCATTGTTCAAATAATCATCGAATTTATAATTATGAATTACGATTCATAATTTATGCATAAATATATATGCATGTATGATGTGACTGACATATATATATATATATATATATATATATATATATACAGTACCCTCGACATACCCAAGTACCCCTTTTCAAAAATGGCATCCCTGTCCCCGTACCCAAGTTTCCTGGCAACTTAGCTGCAACCTTTTGAGGTTTATAGTAACTCAGCAACTACAGAGTTGTAATCAACTTGGGCTTAAACCAGTCACAGATCATGATTTGCAAATGCGTGATTCCCAGGATCATGAACTCAAATTAAGCATCCATAATTACTTTATAAACATACCACATGCAAGTAGGAGTCTATTCTATCAGCTATCATGTCATTATTTTATGATTTGTCTCGTTCATCTAACTATTGGAACATCCACAAAAAGTGATGTACCACCATGATTGCTGTGTATAATTGTATTTCAGTTGTTAATGTTTGAAGCATTCAGTTGTCAATATGCATTGCATTGCTGTTTTTCTTGTCAATATCCTAAATCTTAGACTATTACCATGCAAGTCCCTATGACATCAAATTGGTAGAATCATATTCACATAAACAAACTAACAACTCTTCGAACTGACATTGAAAATTTGAAAGGAATAAACACCTAGTAAATTCTCATGAAAACATGCAAAACAGATAGACTTCTCAAGAAGAAAAACAAAACAAATAGAAGGATGAATGATACTGGGAAGCATTTTACTTACAAGAAAAATTGAAAGCAATATATTTAACAATAGACTATGTTTTGTACAGACTCATACCCAGAATATTGGAAGGATGGTGTTAAAGGTGAAAGATCATTAGCACGTTGTTGCTCAAAAAGCAGGATATCATTTCCAACATCATGCACCTCAGCATTCTCCTCTAAAGAATCCTTGTCCCATCCTTCAATTGGAACTTCATTTTCTTCTATGTCATCTGATCCTCCTACAAAAGTAATAACAATGAAAATTAGCATCATACACAGTCAAACAAGATTTTAGGTATTCAGCTGTAAATAAATTTGTTGCTTACCATCTTTCTTGCCATACACATTTTTGCAGCCTTCACATCTGCAGTCGTTTGAGCAACCAACACCAGCCTAGAATACACATATGAAAAGGCAGTAAGAACAATGCGCAACATTCCTCCCAATTTCACATCTGCATTACCTTACAAAATGATATTATTGCACCTGATAACATTTGCAGTATTTTTTCAGGCACATTGATTTCTTGCAATTGCATCCTCTTTTGTGCATTGCTGAAGATGGAGTCTCACCACACTCATCCTGATAAAATACAATGGTGCATAAGTATTTTGAACCTTCAAATGACACTAAAGAGAGCAAACATGAAAACATAAAATATCCAACCATTTTCTCACCCCATTAGTTGGTGGAAAATCGGCACCACGAACAATCTTAGGAGCAAAAGCAAGGGGATTACGAGATTCTATCTGCTAGCGGGTACCAAGAACCATGTCCTCATATTCAGGTTTATTAAAGCATTCTTGGCATGTGCAAGGTTCAACACAGTATACTCCAGCTGCAAAACACTCACAGTATCTGGGAAATGTGCGAGTTAGCATGTTAGTTTAAAACAATATAATGTTAACCAGGGCAAGCATATATTAAAAATAAAAACTATTAAGAGCATATTGACTAACCTTGTTTATTGTTTGTTGAAGCAGTATATTTGGTCCATAAACTGATCCAACTTAGTTTCTATAAATTTGCTAAACCTTTGAACTAAATGATGAAGCTCGCATTCTCAATAAAAACAAGAAAAGGGATAGGGAATATATTTCAATTTACAAAAAATTACAGTTTTAGGCATTTTGATTTTTTACAATTGCAATGCTTGTAGCCATCTATATCCCCAATCATGGTAGACTTTATTCTGGGCATAAATGCAAAAATAATAGGTAGAGTAAATAACACAACTGAATTCAACAATTTTTACACCACAAAAGCATTGGAAATGGTGAGTAAACCATCAAAAATAATTTAGAACTATTTGTTGTTACCTCTTCTCCTTGGGACTGCTTTGACTGAATTCCTCCCCAGTACTGAATGGAGATTGTTGAGAAATATCTAGAAGTTCCAACCTCTTCTTGCCAAGAGGACTCAAGTTTCTCTCTTCATATTTGAAAGGTAACAGACTTTGCAATGGATTTATTCCAACAGTTACAGATCGAAAACAAGTTGTAGATCTTGTTACTCCAATCTGTGACATTCCAAATGAATGCAACTCTTGATGATATATTCTATTATTCTCTACCATTGACACAACCATCCCAGAAGCAATGTTTGATTTTGATCCTACTGGTATATTTCCTCTTGAGTTTACAATAGGTAGAGAACTTCCTACAAGTTCAGATGATGCCTCCTTTACACCAAATGAAGGTGACATCCCTTGTGTGCTAGCATATTCCTTTGCTGATGTTAGCATGTTGAATCCACAATTTAGTGGCATGGGATTAGCAAGGCTATTTCAATGTAAACCGATGCCAATGGGAATACCAACTGATATGGGAGTATTTCCATTATTTCAAACATTACTGTCAGATTTATCTGAGGTAAGTTCATTAGTTTTGGACAAGAAAGTGGAGAACCGTACGTTAGATGAAGATTGGGAATTTCTTCCACTATCTACACCCGTTCCCCTCTTTAAAGGGACAATTTGCATACAGTCAGAAGTCACACCTTTTCACATGAAACTAATGGTGAAGTATTTGTCTCTAAATCATGAGTTGAATTTACCAAAGCACTTGTTTTAGGCATTTGACTTGTAGACTTCCAGGAACTGTTACTCATGGTTTTCCTTTGAGATTTTGAGGCCTCAAAATCTAGGTAGCGCCTGCGTATGCCTCGTTGGATCTGGTAAGCAAGTGCCAGAATTTTTATGTGGATGGCCTAAAACATATTGGGAATTCTGAACAACTGCAAACACCTCTGTCTTGAACTAAACATTCATATTTGGAAATTACTTTGGGGATATGAAATTTTTCAAAGGTAGAGATGATAGGTTTATGGTTTGAATCTAATATTTCCACAAAGTAGCCAAAGGTAGATTTTACAGGTTTCCCCTATAAGAAACGAGGAGAGAGAAAAACAACAAAACTGAAGGTTACCTAATGAACAATATATTTTGCCATATACCCTGTTTTTATATTTGGGTTTAGGACAATAATGGTTGCTTTTATTAAACAAAGTAATTTTCTTAAAGAAACACCAATTGTCTCAATGTCAATACATGAGATATATTCTAATAATCCTTTTATTTTTCTAAAATGCTATGGTTATAAATTCTTATTGTTAATTGTGATGCCACAAACCTTAGATAGTTCACTTGGGCAATAGCAAAAACATGTGTTCCATGATCCTAGGTTTACTTTTATGCTCCCATTATAATGCAATTCCTCAACACAGTAAAATTGCAGACTTATTCATGCATAGCAACAATTATTGTTTAATGTTTATTAATCAGTGTCTAATGATATAGATGCAGAGTTATACTTGTTTACTGGTATTCCTTTCTAGTTTTAAACTTCAAATTATCTAAGGTTCGGTTCTTTGCCACAAGATCCTCAAGATTGTGTATAGGAATGTTCATGGAATCTCTCTCTATCCTAATAGTTTTTAAGATCTGAAACATGACATCAAAGAGGAAAAAAAATGCTAAAGATCTAAATCATAACAGACAAAGAAACAAAAAGCCATGAAAAAAAGAATTAATCAAATTAAAACCAATCTATAAAAGTAAAACCATTCTATAGATTGTTATTATTCCATCACAGTCCATTCATGGTGGTGCTTCTTGATAACATGCATACATTAACGTTCACTATCTCCTTCCTTGACATGATTTCTCATGGAGATGACTATATTCAAAATACAAATGCAAGATACATTACAACTGCAGAGACAATAACTCAAATCAAAAAATCTTTAAGTGCTTATTGACCTACAACTACTATTGCTGGAAAGCCCCATATAAAGTCATAGCCCCATCTAAAATCATAGAATGTGGTTTGAAGCGTGATATTTTTACTTAAACTATCCTAATATGCCAGCACTGCAAACAAGGCAATATTCTGGATGCTGAGGCTACACGCAGAAATGTTGAAAAATACTATGGTAGCTAATGCTATAGCCTGTAGTGTTCTAATCAATGCACTTAAAAAATGGAGAGTTGGAATTGGCGTGCATGTTTTCTGGGGAATTTGTTAAAGTCAAAGCTACAAGATAAAACAGGTTCATTACTCAAGGGGGTTTATGTGTGATTCAACTAAAGTTTCTTATGAGTGGAGGCTACTGTTAACACACATTTTTTAGAATGGGTTTGTAATAAATGCCAAGTACTATGCATATTTGGAAAAATTCTGTTGAATGAGTGAAGACCCAAAGTCGTAACAGGACCAAATCAGTTGGTCTCATAGTGAGATTAATATCCCTCACCCTAGCTAAGGAAGGCGTAGCATGTTACAATGTTACCTCTGCCTCTGCAAACCCTGACCGCTACAAAACATCCTCTATGTAAACACACTTGACCTCCGAAAGCACCTCTAGATACCTCCTTTATGTGACCTCCAACAAAACTCCTTTTCGTGACCTCCGGATGTGGAGGTATATTGTGTCGGCTCCCCCATGAAATTATTGATTGGGTTCTTTGTTTCGCGAAGAAATATTGTGTCCAGACGGTTGTGGTTTTATTATTATTAATTTTTTTTTTTCCCTAGTGTCGAAAATTCGACGACATAGCCCTAGTGTTGGAAATCCTACACCCAAGTGTCAGAAATCCTACGCCCTAGTGTAGGAAATCCTACACCCGAGTGTCGAAAATCCTACGCCCTAGTGTCGGAATAGCCCTAGTGTAGGAATAGCCCCAGTGTCGGAAATCCTATGCCCTAGTGTCGAAAATTCGATGGCTCTAAAATAATTTAAAAGCCTCAGTACTTTTCATATTTACTATCCGACACATCCGTACGATACGTCGGATGTCATCGGATTCCGTCGTCGGATTTCGGGTTCAAATCCTGTTGTGAAGCAGTTTTAAGTCAAATCAAAAGCTTGTTTAAAGTGAATAGTATTTCTTTATTAAAAGTTAAATCTAGCATCTAAATTGCACATTTCATTGGATTCCCCAAAGCTATCCAATATCCTTAAGAGGACATGTCATCTTGAGTTATTTTTGTCTTTTCTTAAAAAGTACTTTAACTTAGTCTTTTTTGCTATTTTTTTGGGGGGTTGTCCAAAGACACTTTTAAAGTGTTTTTGGGAACTTTACACTAATTAAAGCTTGCTTTTTTTAGAATTTCCATCCAAAAATAGGAGGATGTGCTCTCCGAAAAGCGATTTTTGGGCCATTTGAAACCCCCCAAGGGTCTCCCCATCTTCCATAATCATTATTGTTGTACTTTGTAAGCCCTTGGGTTCATTCGGTATAAGAACCAAGTGGCATTTTTTCAATTAATCTTTTGGTATTTGTAACCCTTAATGATAAAAATAATTACTTTGAGTAGGATCTTTCGAGCCCGCTCCCCATCCCCCCAGGGGGGATCCTGCGTTTTATGTTTTTTGCACCTTTTTCGCTTTTTTCTAGTTTTGTCTTGTATTGTAGCATTGTATACTTTGAATTATAAGAATTTCAATATCTTTCAAAAATTCAAAGTAATCATACTACTTACCCCACGACTTCCCGATTGACCCGAAAGGGGAAAGAGATGCGTGGTAGGACTAATTAGATTACTTGTGAGTTGTGTTTGATGTTTGTTTTATTTTTATTTGTTATTATCTAAAATTAACCCCTCCTTACTTTCCCAATTGAGGTCCACTTGTACCGAAAGAGATTCCTGGAGGTTCTTTTTTTTAACAAAGAACACAGCTTAAAATCCTTAAACAATTGACAAGACTCTGGTGTGTATGATCTGCACTTGGTTGCGGTTCATCCGATCACTGAAGTTGCATCAAAAGCAACGTGAGTGACTAGAATAATTAGGACTCACTTTCCTGAATTAACCACCCCAGGAGAAAATCCAAGGCCTCGATTAAATCGTAAATGGTGGAAAAATACCCAAAGGAAGTGGGAACTACTGGACAGTGACCTCAAGGTGCCGATATCTATTACACCCTAGACAGTGTATTATGAACATAGAATTAGAGACTCCATTAAGCCCACACATTCTTTACGGGTAGCCGTAGAGTTTGTTATTTTTGGACATACTCGAAGTAACCCCTGGGTATATCTGAAGTCCCCCCGCCTAATTTAATCAAATCATCATACATTAACTTAAAATTTGACAAAGAGAACTTGCAACACCCATTTGTATTTCAACAACAATCTCATTTGTGGACTCCATTGTTGCCACTGATATATTTGATATTATCATATGTTCTGCATTACTGGTTATCAAGTTTTGATTTATATGCTGTTGTAGTATAACAAATCTTGCAAATATCTTGTGTTGAATTTATTTGTCAAAACTCCTAAAAAACTCACTCATTTAATACCATCATCATCTAAGTAACCAGCCTTAGTAACTCGTAGGGTCTACCCCCCTTGGCTTCGTTAGGAGTTTTCCTAAATGGAGAAGTCAATAACAAGGTGATAGCCTTGACTTGAGACTTGCCCCCACTAACACATAGAGTGGCCTGAATATTTCTTCCATGTTCCCCCCAGGTGTGTGAAAGGTGGCAACAGACTACAAACATTACATGAACATTGTGTAGGACACACCTGAAGCACCTAAATGATTTCCTGCAAAGGAATGGGCCAAGGGATTGGAGCAGTCTGGCATATTATTGCTGCTATATATGCCACATTTTGGGCGAAGTACAATAATAAAAAATTGTTTCAAGAAGTTTCTCCTTTTTTTTCGTGGAGGGGTTCTATGGCTAGGAAAACCTATACCTGTTGAGATTCAACTGATTTCCACCATCATAGGCATACCATCCGCTAGAATGGACCTCATGCCACTGCTAAAAAGGGATAAAGAGGCGGCAATAGCTACGCGAATGAAGAAAATATATAATGTAGTAAGAAGCAAAAGGGGATTTTTTATTCACTCCATTAACAACCCCACTGTTCATTTTGATGTCATTGTATTGGCCTCCAAGTTACTCCACAAAATACGCCTAGTACAGTGTACTGCAAGAGCGATCGCGCTTGCGGAACTTTGAGTGATAGGAGTTCAAATCTTCAATTAGTGTCAATTATTTTTGGACGAACTTGTACAAAACGCCATCAATGCACAAGAAAAGGGTAGAGACTTTCACTATTCATGGATGTTACTTTTGATTTCACTTATAGCATGGTCTGACCCGCAATACAACCAAGGGCTCAACCTACTAGTGATCTGTAAAGGAGAAATATATCAAAAGATTTTGTTTGAGAAGGACCTAAAGGACCGACATAAATAGAACAATGTTGAATTATTTATCCATGGAGAGGTTATATGACACCATTATAAGGACATGTACAGGTTAGATGACACCAGTGTTCAATGATTCTGCCCACGCCATATTTACATACAGCCGCGACAATGACCGCAACCTATTTAAATGTAGTCATTACGTAGTAGAAGATTGTCAGTAAGGAGCTGCGTTGGAAAGTTGAAACTCTCGACGTTTCGATCCCTACCCTGGGATCATCATCAGGAGACCAATGAAGCCTAAGGTAAGGTAAGGAAGCCCAGATAGTATAAATACTCATTATGTGAAAAATTCAAAGGACGAAGTCGATTCTAGGTTTTCAAAAATGAAGATGGTTTAAAGTTTTTATTTTTATTTTAATTTCTTATAATTAAAACTATTAATTAGAATTCATTTTATGTTTATAAAAACATTGAAATCTTTCTTTAAAAACCTTTATTTAAATAATTCTATTAAATTTATATATATATGTATTCAAATTTAATTTTAATTTTAAAATAAATGTTTTTTTATTTAAATTTTAACCAAAATTACAAATATTTAATTAGTTTTTATTTTAATTAAATTTAGTTTGTAGTTTTAATAAAAGTTACAAATTTTTTTTATTAGGATGGCTTAGGTTTACATTTTAACATCAATTTTTAGAAAAAATTAAATTTGTTTAATTATTTCAATAAATTTTTAATTTTAATTTTAATTTAAAATTCAATTTGAAATATTTAAATTGTTTGTAAAAGGTTGTTAAGGTGTTTTGATGGGAAGTTTAACTAAATTTAATTAAAATCAAAACTAATTAAATATTTGTAATTATGGTTAAAATTTAAATAAAAAACTTTTATTTTAAAATTAAAATTAAATATGAATACAAATAGATATAAATTTAATAGAATTATTTAAATAAAGATTTCAATGGTTTTATAAACATCAAATGAATTCTAATTAATAGTTTTAATTATAAGAAATAAAAATAAAAATAAAAACTTTAAACTATCTCCGTTTTTAAAAACCTAGAACCGACCTCTAATATAGGTTTTCTTCACACCTCCCAATACCATTAGAAACATGGTAGACTCCCTTAAAGACCCAATTGAACCTAAAGCATACAAATGAGTCTACTCCATTCCGTGTTCTTGTGATAAGCTGTACATAGGTGAAACTGGGCATTCCATGGAGATAATATTTAAAGAACGTAGCAACGACCTTAGACACAATAGACACAAGAAGTCGGCCCTTGCGAAACATGCTTACATAACTGATCATCACATCTGCCTTGAAAATGAAAAGGTCATCGCTAGGGAGGACAACCTATTGAAAAGAAAAATTAGAGAGAAAATTGAAATTAACCTTAATGAGAATTGCCTCAATAGGGATGATGGCGCCAAGATTAGAGATTGTTGGAAACCACTGCTTCACTCCCTGCAAATAAAAGAAAACTCAAAATAAATACTATATTCATTAACCCTTTCCTTATTCACTTTCCACACCTTGTTTAAGTTAGGCTCATTTCCTTCTTTAAAACCCTATTCTCCCCTTCCTGTTAATGTTTTCCCTTAATTAAGTTTGAAAAACCTCATTATAGCCCTACCTAAGACTTTAACTTAGAAAAGAAACCCTAATTATAACCCTAAAAAAAATTTGCTCAAATTAAAACTTTACACCCCCTCTTTTTTAAAAATTTTTAAATTTTTTAAAAAACCCTTTGTTAAACTTCCCATCAAAACACCTTAACAACCTTTTACAAACAATTTAAATATTTCAAATTGAATTTTAAATTAAAATTAAAATTTAAAAATTTATTGAAATAATTAAAAAAAATTAATTTTTTTTTAAATTGATGTTAAAATGTAAACATAAACCATCCTAATAAAAAAAATTGTAACTTTTATTAAAACTCCAAACTAAATTTAATTAAAATCAAAACTAACTAAATATTTGTAATTATGGTTAAAATTTAAATAAAAAACGTTTATTTTAAAATTAAAATTAAATTTGAATACAAATAAATATAAATTTAATAGAATTATTTAAAGAAAGGTTTTTAAATAAATATTTCAATGGTTTTATAAACATAAAATAAATTCTAATTAATAGTTTTAATTATAAGAAATTAAAATAAAAATAAAAACTTTAAACCATCTCCATTTTTAAAAACCTAGAACCGACCTCTTCCTTTGAATTCTTCACATAATGAGCATTTATACTATATGGGCTTCCTTACCTCACCTCAGGCTTCATTGGTCTCCTGATGATGATCCCAGAGTAGGGATCGAAACGTTAAGAGTTTCAACTTTCCACTGCGGCTCCTTCTTACCGATAATCTTCTACTGTGTAATGACTACATTTAAACAGGTTGAGTCCCTCCATGGAAGGGATGCCCTGAATGACGTGAAGCTACTAGAATCCACCTGCCTTAAGATAACTCAGAATTCAGCAAACATCGAGTTCCTGAAAACTTGCAGAGATAACAGAATCATCCTGTAGTTTGTCATTGTCAATTATCGCCTCAACACATCCAGAAATCAATCACTGTTCAATGAATTTAGCCTGTCACTAATCAAAGCCGAATTAAGGAAGACATGATCTCATATTCTCCATTTATCTGAAACAACCTGTAGAATGCACATAAAGCTAGCTAATATGATCAACGTGGAGCTTTGGAATCGCCTGGACTCTACAATTAGCATTAAATGTGATTGACTACTTCTTAAGAAAGCCTCCACGAAGAAACAACGCAAATTCAAACTCCTCCTCAACGCGCAGAAAGCCAGGACTATTGAACACGTTGGCAGAAAAACCAATGTCATCAATCTTTCTCATGTATCTCTGAATGACAACAATACCAAAGTCTTTGACTATGGATTGAATTTCTCCATTGCGTCGAGAAGAATTCATGTTAAAGAATTAATGTGCAGCATTGAAAATGTTGTCACATACTTACCAAAGGAGAGCGCCGACGAAGCTAGGAAAGAATGTGCAGTAATCCTAAGACATGTGAAACTGTTGAGACCAAACATATCCAAAGAGGTAAAAACAACGTTGTTAAAACTTAGACACAACCAACAAATCAAGATTGTTAACGCTGATAAGGGTAATGCCACTATGGTGCTAGATATGGATGATTATAACAACAAAATGCTTGACCACCTCGCTTGTGAGAGTTATTGACAGCTAAGCAAAGACCCAGGTAAGAAAATCCACAAAAATGTTCACAATGCTATCATTAACTCTAACCTAGATGAGGATTTGAAAAACAAATTACTTCCCAAGGAAGGAAATGCCCCTAAAATCTATGGGCTTCCTAAAATACAAAAGAATGGCCATTTCCCTTCGACCGATTGTGAACACAATTGGCTCTCCCACCTATAAACCAGCTAAATACCTTGCTACTTTTCTAAAACCCCTAGTAGGAAAAACAAACTCCTTTGTTAAAGAATCCACTAGCTGGGTCCAAGATATTTGCAATGAATCCTTAGACACTGGTGACATCCTCACTGGCTTTGACATTGTCTCCCTATACACAAAAATTCTCGTCGATAAAGCCATTGCAACCATCAGGAACTTGACAAATGATGACACTGCCAAACTTGTGGAGGTGTGTTTATGATCCACTTTCTTCATGTTCCAACAAGTATTCTACAAAAAAGTAGAGGGAGTGGCCATGGATTCACCTATTTCCCCAATAGTTTCCAATATTTTCATGGAAATGTTTGAGAAATGTGCCATCGATTTTTTCCTCCTCAAACCTAAAAGATGGAAACGCTACATAGACAACACAGATGTGGTATGGCCACATGGGAAAAACACCCTAAGCCAACTTCTTGAACACCTTAAGAACTAAAACAATAAAATTAAGTTCACCATGGAGATCAAAGAAAACAATAAACTTCCTTTTCTTGACGTCTTTATCTCAAGAAAATAAGATGGGTCTATTTCACACCAAGTTTAAAGAAAAAAGACTCACACCGATAGGTATCTACATGTTGACTCCCATCGTTTCCCACCTCAGAAAATTAGAGTAATCAATACCCTTGTAACTAGATCTTTGAGAATCTCTAATAAAGAACATATCAAAGAGGAGATTGACCATTTAGAAAAATATTTTGGGGATAACGGTTACATTAGTAGACAATTTAGGAAGATAGTAGCCTCTGCTAATAAACCCAAGAGGAGTAGGACCAAGGACAAGGATAAAGACATTAATGTAAACAAAGTTTTTCTCCCTTACATAAAAGGCACCATAGATAGATTAACCAAAACCCTAAAAAGACACAAAATCCAGGTTTTCTTCACACCTCCCAATACCATTACAATGTAAGGCACAGTTGAGGCAAGCAAAGAAGATCATGAAACTTGAACGCCTAAACTCTAGCGATACACCTGCAAACAATGGTATGAATGCATTCACGGGCTCAATAGAAAATGATGGTATGATAACTGTTTCAAGTCTGAACCCAAGCAATACACCAGTGCATATTAATGGGAATAGGACAAACATTGTCATGGAACTTACACCTGCGCAGATTGCAACCGACGATAGGATGACATTCGGTGATATGGCAGCATACGAGTGTATAACAAACGATGGCATGTCATTTGAATCGAGTCTAAACCATGACAATACATTAATGCATATGGAAAATAATACACTAGCGCATATGGCAATTAATGGTAATGAACTTGGATCGAGTCTAAACCCCAGCGTGTGGAAAGATACAACATTCGGTGATATGGCAGCGAACGAGTGTATAACAAATGATGGCATGACATTTGAATCGAGTCTTAACCCTGACAATAAATCAATGCATTTGGTAAACAATACACGAGTGCATATGGCAATTGATGGTAATGAACTTGGATCAATTCTAAACCCCAGCGTGTGGAAAGATACATCATTCATTGATATGGCAACGAACGAGTGTATAACAAACAATGGCATGACATTTGAATTGAGTCTAAACCCTGACAATACATCAATGCATTTGGCAAACAATACACTAGTGCATATGGCAAATGATGGTAATGAACTTGGATCGAGTCTAAACCCCAGCGTGTGGAGAGATACACTTGCGCAGGATACAAACGGTGGTAAGAAAGCATATGATGGGAAGAAATTGGTGAACCTCTCCAGCCACACGCTAGACAGTGCTGAATCCACTATTCTAAAGAAGGGTCTCAATTTTGCCGTAGCCCCCAAAACCATCCCCGTCGAATCCATTATCCGCAACATTGAGGATAGCATCCAAAATTTGAACACTGTTCATCAAGAAACGATAAGACAGGAGTGTGCAGTAGTATTAAGAAAATCCAAGCCACCCAAACGCAACATTACTAAAGAAGAAGAACATGCCTTAAAAAACTTGATGGCTAATGAAGACATAGTTATTCTTAAAGTGGACAAAGGTGGAGCCACTATGATTTTGGATAGAGCATACTACAATATTAAAATACTTGACCACCTCACCAATAGTGGAATCTATAGGAAACTAAGAAGCAATCCTATCTCTAGAGTAACTAAAGAAGTTAAGAAAGCGATTATGAACTCCAATTTAGATGAGTATTTGAAAAAATGCCTTATCCCCACCAGAGACATCACTCCTAGGATTTATGGCCTACCCAAAATCCGCAAAGAAGGGGTCCCGCTCCGGCCTATCGTCAACACTATAGGATCCCCCACCTATGATCTTTCCAAGCACTTAGCCAAAGTTTTAGGTCCCTTGGTCGGCAATACTGATTCCTTCATTATGGACTCTAGCCATTTTGTGGAACTAATCAAATATGAGAAATTAGAATCTAATGACATAATTTTAAGCTTTGACATGGTTTCACTCTTCACAAAGATACCTTTAGATGAAGCAATCCAGGTTATCAAGGATGCCACCAATCCTCACACAGCCAATCTTGCAGAAATATGCCTAAGATCAGCCTTCTTTAGCTTCCAAGGTGAATTTTATGAGTAAACCATAGGTGTAGCCATGGGATCCCCCCTCTCACCCATAGTTGCAAACCTCTTTATGGAAAAATTTGAGAGAGAAGCCCTAGACTCCTATCCTCTAAAACCATCAAAATGGAAGAGATATGTGGATGATACGAATGTGGTATGGCCACATGGTGAAGACGAACTCAGGAAATTCCTAACACACCTTAACAGTATCTCCCCCAACATCAAATTCACAATGGAACTTGAGGAAAATGGGAGCATCCCATTTCTAGATGTCCTCCTTACCAGGAAAGAATATGGCACTCTTGGACATGAGGTCTTCCATAAAAAGACTCACACAGATAGCTACCTCCATGCAGACTCCCACCACCATCCTTCCCAAAAGATAGGAGTTCTCAACACCCTGGCAATGAGAGCCTCTAGGATCGTAGATTCAGAACATATTAAAAAGGAGAAAGACCACCTCAAAGAAGTCTTCACAAACATAGGTTACAAACCCAAGGTCATCACGAAGACCCTTGGCAAAACCCACAACAAGAGCCTTACGGGTTTGAAAACCTCTGACAACAAAACCACCACCAACCCACATGCTTACTTACCTTATATACAAGGGGTGACTAATAAGATCTCTAGAATTCTCAATAAGAACAACATTACGACCTCGTTAAAACCCCTAGAGACCATTAAGAAAAGAATGATATCTGTTAAAGATCCGGTTGATCATACACAATTCAGAGGGGTTTATAAGATCCCTTGTTCATGCAAGATCAACTATATAGGTGAGATGGGGTGTTCTTTCCACATGCGGTTAAAAGAACATGGGGCAGACATTAGAAAAGAACATATCTATTCCTCAGCCCTTGCGGAACATGTTGCCAAAACCAAACATCACATCTTCCTGGAGGACACCATTATCCTTGCAAAGGAAGACCACTATTTTAAAAGAAAATTCAGAGAGGCCTTAGAAATGATCAAATTTCCACACAATCTAAATAGGGATGGTGGCCTCGAGGTGAGCACTAGTTGGCTTCCCTCTATTCTCAATCGGAAAGGTCACTCTATCCCTTAACCTTTTTCCCTTTTGCCCCCCTTTTTCCTCTTTCAAGCCCCTCTCCTTTGTTCCTTTGTCCTCCTTCCTTGTCCTTAAATAAAACCATAATTTTAAATACTTTAAAATTTAAAATTGAAAGATCAATTTAGAAATCAATTTAAATATTTTAGGAAATCTTAAACTGAAATTTAAAATTGAATTTAAAATTAAATTAAAATTAAATTAATTTCAACATTATCAACCTTTTCGACCTTCCCTTGTCCTAAAATTAACCTAAAAGATTTCAATCACATCTTAAAAATTATTATAAGTAAAAATAAATAATAATAAAAAAAAAATTAATAATAATAAATTTGATTTAACTTTAACATTCCCTAAGTTTTAGACACATTAATAATCTTTTTTAAAATAAAATTTATTAATAATATAAATATTTTTCAACATTTTTAATGATTTTGACACACTATATTTTAAACTATATTAGATAATAATAAAATTGTTTAAACTTCTTAAATAATTAATTATAAACAATTTTGTTTCTTTTTAGTTTCTCCTTAGGTTTTAAAAATATTTAATAATGTCTTAATATAGCAATTGTATAAATTTTTTTTAATAATCTAAACAATTTCTTGTTTTTGTAAAATATATTTAAATAATAAATTTTCCGCACTTTCTGAAACTAAAATCAAATTAATAAAAATTTTAAACCTAGAGAACCCTAGCCTCCGTGGCCGACCTTAGACTTTTTCTACCCAGGGACAGATCTGCAATTTTGAAATTTTGATGTGCAATTGTATATGTATTGTATATATGTAATGGAACACCGAGGACGGTGTTACTCCAAGGGGGAGGGGAATGTAATGTCCCCGGTTTTGACCCCGTTTGCATGATGTATATATTGTAATTAATCATGGTGAGGAGCTCAAGGCAAAAGCCCCACCATCGATTTGGTTGTGTGTGTGTTTCGGCAATGGGGATAGTTGCCGATGGTTTATCGTGCCATTTGGCACATTATAATTCGGCATCATGTAAATACGCACATCAATTAAAACTAAAACCACAACCAGCTACGGCAGTGCAACGTTGAATGAAAAGGGCATGGTTCCAAAGGATAAGGGGTGGGGGATGTCAAACCTTGGCCTATGGGGGAAAAACTCATGTGTTGCTACCTTGTGTGTTTGCCACCTTTCTTGTCTTATCCAACCTCTTTATTGCTTGTTTTGTTAGTTGGGGAGTTATTGCTGAATGGCTGTCGGTGGTTGAGGCAGTTATTGTCTTTGGGAGTGGGGTGGCAGGATTGTCAGTCCCTTGCCCACGCACCCACTCCACCCACGACTACATTCACTCTTCTTCCCCACGTTTTCCAATCTTTAGGAGGAGGGTCTGTTGTTTTTTTTCTCCTGATTGCCTGTTAATCCTCACACGGGATTTGGTCTGTCGATGTCTCATGCAGAGATGAGTTCAGCTTCCTCCTATGCACTGTTGTTTTGTTCATTTGTGCACATAGGGGATTCTTCATTCTGTTTCCTCACGTTGGTTGATTCGCGCGCATAGGCAAAGATGTTTCTCCTCACACGCAGGTTGGGATCCTCACGTAGAGAGACATTCTGTCTTCTTCTCATGCACAGGAGTTCTACATTGGTTTTCCTCACGCAGGGAATGGGTGAAATCGTGGTTGTCACTCAGGATTTTCAGGTGCAAGATCCATTTCTACACTCAGGGACTGTGTGTAAGTCTCTTTACTGATTTGTGGCAGTGTATATGTTTTCCTCTATGTTTTTTGGTCTGGTGCAAGTTCCCTCACGCACAGACTGTTTACGGGTCGTTTTCCTATGTTGTGAGCCGTGCTCACTGCTTGTGTTTTGGGGCTGTTGTCTTCCCCATGTTTTGTTGTTGTGGTGCTCAATTTCGTTTTGGGCCACTGTTGATTTCCTATCTGTTGGTTGAATTTCCCTGTTTTGGGACTGTGGATTGCTGCTATCATTCATGGTGTGTTTGGGCTGCTGTTATTCCCCTGGTTTTGGGTTGCAGTGAGTTGTTGTGGCCACATTAGGGCCAAGAACAAATCTGAGTTGCCTTGTGGGCTTGAGCTGTGTCTCACCTTTCGTTTGGGACTATCACCGGTTGCCTTTGCTTCTTCACAGGGCTGTGAAGGGATTTTTATGCTGCGGGTATGCAGTGGTTGTCCTTTGGACTATGCTGGCTTGGCCGATTGAGGAAGGCCTGGTAAACCCAGTGGGGTTGGTTTGGTGATTGTGTCCCTCAGCTATGTGTAAGCATGCATTGACCCTTATCCCTGGAGGAATCATGCCCAGCTCGGGGGTGGTAGTGTGCTGATAGATTGATGAGCACGCTGGCCTATGGTTGGGTGGAACGTTGCAGCGACGTAGCTGGATGAGGGATTCTTCATCGAAAGATAAGTACTACTGTTATTTCATCTCTGCAATTAATCTACTATTTCATGAATCATGATGAACATGTGAATGCTGTTTTATGTATATGTTTGCTTCTGCTGTATGATTGAATATTTATGCATTGAGTAACTGTGCATGTATGATGATGGATTCTTCATCTTAGCCTGCATCTGGTTATCTAGTATGCATTATGAGTAAGCTTTGTAACTCAGCATTGATCTCTTCTGTTTATGTTCATGGGGATGTTTTCCCGTATGCTTGGTGTTCATCGCGTCCTCTTCACCGGTCTGAGGGATGGGGACGGAACAGTATGGTATCAGAGCTTAAGGTTGCAACAGTGGGCCTCTATGGGCCAAGAATATGCAGTGACAGAAGGTGGAATTACCTTCTATGTTCAGCAGAACAGCAGCTTTGATGACAGTGGATGAATGGAAAAATCCAAAAAAAAAAAAAAAATTCTAATTGTTTGAACAGTGGTTCATTGGAGCACTAAGTGGAAAATACTTCTGCTGTGGTGGAAGGATTAGCGGAATTGACTTTCGCTATGGTGGAAGTGTTAGTGGGTTTGACTTCCACTGTAGTGGAAGAGCTAGGTGGAAGCATGCCGACGAAACAGTCGAAGAGAACCGCGGAAAATTTTTTCCCAAGTGTTCTGTCGTTGCGGAAGAATTAGCGGAAGGGACTTCCTCCATTGCGGAAGCCAAAAGCCTTAAGGCTTTCGATGATGAAGACTGCTGACGCCGGAACAGTTTGGAGAAAGCCGCGAAAATTTTTGACTAAGTGTTCCGCATCGGAAGAGTTAGTGAAGTTAACTTCCGTTGTTGCGGAAGAGTTTGTGAAGTGGGCGTCCACCGTTGCGGAAGTCTAAACGACTAGACGCCCGACGGAAAAGTCGTCTGACCGTCGACGCCATGAATAATTTTGAAAATTTTGCTAAGTGTTGAAATCGTTGGCTATCAGAAGGAAATAGTTGTTCTCCCATCCGCCGTTGCGGAAGTCAAAGTCACTCGACCGCTGACAGGGAAGGACTTCTGACGCCGATCAGTTTGGGCTACCAATTGGAAGAAAATAAGGAAATCATGTTCCACTGTTGAGGAAGCGAAAGCATTATAGCTTCCGACTAAAAAGGTTAAGAATGCCGCCGGAAGAAGAAAGGGTTCGGCATTCCGCCGTTGCGTACGGAGAAGCAGTTAGGTGTCTGATGGGTAATTTTCCCTACTGCCGACACCGCAAGAAAATTAAGTTCAAAAATTTTCTAAGTAAAGAAAGTCGTCGGCCATTGAAAGAAAGAAGTTCTTCATGCTTCCGCCATTGCGGAAGTGAAAGGAACTAGCCTGCCGATGTAAGAAGTCTGTCGACACCCGACGTTAAAATTTCTTTAAGAAAAGAGCGGCCAATCGAAGGAGAAAATGGTTTGTGTTTCATCGTTGCGGAAGCCAAAAGTGCTACGCCATCTGATGAAGAAATACTGCCTCCGGAAGAAGATAGCATTTCGTGAGCCACCGTTGCAGAAGCAAAAGCATTAAGGCTTTCGATTAGAAAGGCTACCGACGCCGATCAGAAGGAGAAAGCGTTCCGAGAGCCGATTCTGTGGAAGAGAAAGTGTTCTGAGAGTCGATTCTACGGAAGAGAAAATGGTTCCGAGAGCCGATTCTGTGGAAGAGAAAGCATTCTGAGAGCCGATTCTACGGAAGAGAAAATGGTTTGAGAGCCAATTCTACGGAAGAATAATTGGGGAAGAGACCCAATTGAACAAAGGAAAATTCAGTTGTTTTTCGGAGGAATTTTTAGTGGATTTTTAGGGCTGAAAATGGAGAAAGTGGCAGCGATCCAATGCGCCAAATTGCGCAAAAATTAAAGATTTACAAAAAAAAAAAAAAACGAGGGCGCTGCCCTCGACCCGCCCTGCAGTGGTGAAGCCACAAGGGGGCAAGCCCCCTTGACCCCCTTCGCCCCCGGAGACAGTCGTTCTGGAGAAAAGAAGATTCTATGTTTTGGGAATATTAGTTAAACCCAAAATCCATAAAAGATGAATGGTGCATCGGAAATGAGGTGGCTGAAGTTAGCGCTCTGGACCAAAATACAGTTGTGTGTTTTGCTGAGACTTGGTGAAAGTATTCATTCTTAGAAGTGGTGTGGTTTTCACATCCGGGGTCGGAATGAGGCATGTGGACAGGCGTTGGAAAGCTTATCCAGTAGGGAACAAGGATAAGTGACCAGAATATGAGCATGAAGCATCAAAGTGCTAATGATGGCTGCTGCTGTCAAATGGACAAATCTGGACAGTTGCATGCCCAGAGGTAGCAAGGACTATGAAGTCAATCAGCTGCTGTATGGAAGAGTAGTTCCATGCCAGGATGAAAGACTTGAAAAGGGAAGTTTCCTTAAAACTCTGTCTTGCTGATTATAACTACATTTCCTAATTTTATGCTTGAAATGCATGAGGATATGTATGGCATGCATAGGATATTGCATGTTGGTAAGAATATTGGAAATTATATATATAATTAACCACTAATGATAATCATTGCTTTGATGTTGGAATTAGTGGCAAAACCAATGATGACATGGACCCAGATGAATATGTTGCTAATGCTGATGAATGAGACCAGCAACCCTATGGAGAAGGGGTAAAGCAACAAGTCCAGGACAAAATTTGGTGAGCAAATTCTACAAACTCCTGCAAAGGACCAACCAAATTGGTCATATCAAGGGTGTAAGTACGACCCAGGTAGGTAAGAGTTTTCTTATGATAAATTCCATGGGTTGCTAAAGGTAAGAGACCTCATACCATGTGAATACTGGAATGTAGAAAGGTGTCATGCCTATATATGCTGATGATATTCATTATAGTAATGCATCCTGCATGAAATGGACATCGCTAGGCCATGGCATGTTGAATGCATTGAGATAAATGCATGTGGTATTATCAATAACTAATGACTGAAATGATCAATTGATGGCAATTCAGGAATCATTTCAAGGGTTGTTATGAATGCAGGATAGTCATGATCAATTAGCTGTCAAAAATGCTCTGTGGAAGAGCAAGGTGGTATGAATGATATGCCTGTGAAGTAAGGAGTATCTAAACACTTCATTTAATTACATGAATGATATGACTACACCTTGCAATGTTAATATGATAATGATTGCATAAAGTAAATGAGCTTGAGAATATTGATGTGACTAACAGCTGGAAGTATTTGAATTTTATAAATTCTAAAAATGCTTCAGTGATGGTTGTAGCAATGAAAAGGTTATATGCATCCAGACTTACCAAGTGTTTGGTTGATTGAAGCTTATGTTTTAGGTAGATTATTTCGAGCATGGCGGTGAGAGCTTGTGTTTGGATGTTTGAAGCTTATGTTCAGGTATATTATTTTGAGCATGGCAGTGAGAGGTAAGATCCTGACCAATGTCGAAATCTACCATGATATGTTGTTAAAATTTGAATTGTGAATTTCGGATTTGAGAAATTGCTGACAACCACTAGCCACTATTGGCTTGCATAAGATTGTGTTGGATGTTTGTAGCTCATGTTTCAGGTAGATTATTTTGAGCATGGCAGTGAGAGGTAATACCCTGACCAATGCTAGAATCTACCATGTAAAAGAGCCAAACTTTATGAGAAGAGTCTCATGGTTGTGAAATTAGTTGGTTGTTAAATTTGAATTGTGAATTTTGAATTTAAGGAATTACTAATGACTACTAATCATTGTTGTCTTGTATGAGATTGTGTCAGGAGCGACGCATGGTAAGTGGGTAATCATGTTATGATAGTAAGCATAAAATTATAATGGGCATAGTAGTGCTGCTTACAAGAGACCCACAATTGAGCAAGTCAATTTCTGTAGTAGATAAAATTGCAAATTCGTATTGAATTTGATTGCTAATGTCATTGCTTGATTATGGAACGATCAATTTGGATTGTGGTATCAGGTAATGATTGACTATTTGGCTATTTGATGAATGTGTCAGGGATACACACTGCAGGAAGATCATGTGTGATGACTTGCAAGAGCCAAACTTCATGGGAAGGTTTTCCCTTATCTTGGAAATGGGTTTCGGATGAAACGCCATTGGACATTTTGGAAATGTCTCATCTGCACTGCATGTTTGGTAGTAACATGAGTGAGATGGTATAAATTATTTCGGTAAGACGTGTGTGAATATGAAATGTAAAAAGGAGTTGGGATGGAAAACTGAGGGACTGTTAACTCAGGGAAGGAGCCTCCATTCCTCTTTAACAAAGGCATACTGCGACGACAAATGAATACGTGTTCTATGACCCTTGCTATGAATATGCATGTTTAATCATTAAATTCCATATGCAGAACATGTTTGATTTTATTTCCATGATGACCGAACGCTTGAGTATGAATAGGGCCTACATGGCACACACAGGAGAAGGGTGCACACTTTTCTGATGTTGATTCATGAAAGGGTTTTCAATATTGATTACACCCTAGGGAGTGGGCGCACTCCTGGTGTCTCAATACTTGATAGTGAATGATGAGAAATGTGATTACAGTTTTTGAGCAATAACGCTGATGATTTTTCTTGCATTGCTTGTGTTGCTTGTGTTGACAGGCTAAAGGTAAAAGGCAAAAGGTAAAATGGTAAATGGTTGTTGTGAGGGGTTGCGGAGTAAGGGTTATTGTTGATATAAGTGTATGGTGGTATAAGTGTATATTGATATAAGTGTATGGTGGTATAAGTGTATGATGGGCTGTGATATGCCTGAGGATCCATAGTAGATCCTAGACCTGGAAACGGTCATGATAAAGTTCCAAGCCCAGTCGACATGAGAATGTACTAGCTGGACATTAAATATTTGATGTTGTGGAGAAGCCGGCATGCTGACCTAACATCTAAGTCCATAGGCAATCCCAAGGCTTGCAAGGCGAAGCAGGATCCTGTGGACGAACGAGGAAACGCACAATATAGATAAGTATTGGATTATTTTGCTTATGACTAGACATGTGTATATGATTTAGTTATGATGTTTTATCTCTAGAACAAGATAAAACCGATGAGAATAAACTAAACATGTGAATTCATTCAATGTTTGGATATAGGTATCGCTGGGAGCGAGGACTATGAGAGCATCCTAGGGGTGCATGTGGACATGTGATTGTCCTGGAAAGCCCGGAATGAGCGGTAATGAAAAAGGTGCTAGTAAGATGGGGGAGTCCTAGCATCCAAGACAAACCATGTGGAGAGACTCCATGGTTTAGAGGTCTGGAATAAACCGAAGACACCAAGTGTCATGACCAAGAGAGATTGGTCCAGCATTCACGGTGAAGTGAAGGAGGCTGAGAGCATGAAAAGCCACTGCGGTGATGTGGGTTCTAGGATGGAAAAAAACAAAGAGGGGAAAAACTCTTATTGCTCTCTCTTGCCTTTTGATTACATATATATATATATATAT
>LPNX010329695.1:198320-247372 GCA_001517045.1 Pseudotsuga menziesii
CTAGGTGGTGCACATTGATCATGGAAGCAGATCAAAAGTTATTGGACTTCGCTGGAAGTCTCCTTCAAATGATTGCCAAGACCCAAGAAAATCTTGGGGAGATGCTCAAGATACAAAGAAGGCAGAGTGAAATGAACCACCAGATTTTGCAAGACTCTATTGGTTTGCAAAGGGAGGTGAAAAGACTTCTGGGAGCAATCGACAAAGGGAAGGAAGGTGGATCAGTGATGGGACATTCATCCAAGTGACCTGTTGAGAAATGGTCCAGGCATGAAGACTCAAAGGAAATTGAGCATGTAAATATGAAGCAGCCAGTGAGATGCTGGAGACGTGGAGGACATCATTTACGCCGGGACTGTCCGATGAGGGAACATGATGAGGGAAATAGCCACAAAGTTCCTAGACTTCGGGATCAGCTGGAAGCTGAGAACCAGCAGGAGAAGTCCATGGAAGCCAAGGGGCTTGGTCTTGAACAATCAAAGTAAATGATTGGACGAGGGACAGATCTACAATTTTGAAATTTTGATGTGCAATTGTATATGTATTGTATATATGTAATGGAACACCGAGGACGGTGTTACTCCAAGGGGGATGGGAATGTAATGTCCCCGGTTTTGACCCCATTTGCGTGATGTATATATTGTAATTAATCATGGTGAGGAGATCAAGGAAAAATCCCCACCATCGATTTGGTTGTGTGTGTGTTTCGGCAATGGGGATAGTTGCCGATGGTTTATCGTGCCATTTGGAACATTATAATTCGGCATCATGTAAATACGCACATCAATTAAAACTAAAACCACAACCAGCTACAGCAGTGCAACGTTGAATGAAAAGGGCATGGTTCCAAAGGATAAGGGGTGGGGGATGTCAAACCTTGGCCTATGGGGGAAAAACCCATGTGTTGCTACCTTGTGTGTTTGCCACCTTTCTTGTCTTAACCAACCTCTTTATTGCTTGTTTTGTTAGTTGGGGAGTTATTGCTGAATGGCTGTTGGTGGTTGAGGCAATTATTGTATTTGGGAGTGGGGTGGTAGGACTGTCAGTCCCTTTCCCACACGCCCACTCCACCCACGACTACATTCACTCTTCTTCCCCATGTTTTCCAATCTTCAGGAGGAGGGTCTGTTGTTTTTTTTCTCCCGATTTCCTGTTAATCCTCACGCAGGATTTGGTCTTTGGATGTCTCACGCAAAGATGAGTTTGGCTTCCTCCTGTGCACTGTTGTTCTATTCATTCGCGCACATAGGGGATTCTTCATTTTGTTTCCTCACGTTGGTTGATTCGCGCGCATAGGCGAAGCTGTTTCTCCTCACGCGTAGGTTGGGATCCTCACGTAGAGAGACATTCTGTCTTCTTCTCATGCACATGAGTTCTACGTTGGTTTTCCTCACGCAGGGAATGGGTGAAATCATGGCTGTCACTCAGGATTTTCGGGTGCAAGAGCCATTTCTACACTCAGGGACTATGTGTAAGTCTCCTTACTGATTTGTGGCCATGTATATGTTTTCCTCTGTGTTTTGTGGTCTGGTGCAAGTTCCCTCATGCACAGACTGTTTGGGGTCATTTTCCTATGTTGTGAGCCATGCTCACTGCTTGTGTTTTGGGGCTATTGTCTTCCCCACGTTTTGTTGGTTGTGGTGCTCAATTTCGTTTTGGGCCTTTATTGATTTCCAATATGTTGGCTGAATTTCCCTGTTTTGGGACTGTGGATTGCTGCTATCATTCATTGTGTGTTTGGGCTACTGTTATTCCCCTGGTTTTGGGTTGCAATGAGTTGTTGTGGCCACCTTAGGGCCAAGAACAACTCTGAGTTTCCTTGTGGGCTTGAGTTGTGTCTCATCTTTCGTTTGGGACTGTCACCGGTTGCCTTTGCTTCTTCACAGGGATGTGAAGGGATTGTTATACTGCGGGTATGCAGTGGTTGTCCTTTGGACTGTGCTGTCTTGGCCGATTGAGGAAGGCCTGGTAAACCCAACGGGGTTGGTTTGGTGATTGTGTCCCTCAGCTATTTGTAAGCCTGCATTGACCCTTATCCTTGGAGGAATCATGCCCAGCTCGGGGGTGGCAGTGTTCTGAGAGATTGATGAGCACGCTGGCCTATGGTTGGGTGGAACGTTGCAGCGACGTAGCTGGATGCAGGATTCTTCATCGAAAGATAAGTACTGCTGTTATTTCATCTCTGCAATTAATCTACTATTTCATGAATCATGATGAACATGTGCATGCTGTTTTATGTATATGTTTTCTTCTATTGTATGATTGAATATTTATGCATTGAGTAATTGTGCATGTATGATGATGGATACTTCATCTTAGCCTACATCTGGTTATCTAGTATGCATTATGAGTAAGCTTTGTAACTTAGCATTGATCTTTTCTGTTTATGTTCATGGGGATGTTTTCCCATATGCTTGGTGTTCGTCGCGTCCTCTTCGCCAATCTGAGGGATGGGGATGGAACACTCCTTCTTACCGACAACAACCGCAACGTGAAAATTTACCAACCAAATTTATGATGACGAAGGAGGAAATTGAAGAAATGGTTAATGAATGGTCGAAGGAATGGTGCAACTTCAATAAGAATATAAACAAGTACAAGAAGATAAATCAGATGAGGAAAATGAACAAGAATACCCTCGAAGCATTTAGACTTCATAGAAAGTCATTCCCCGTAAATACCAACATACCCAAAATCAGAAAATGAGGGGGCGGTGGGGGGGGGGGGCTTAGGAAGAACAACTACAACCGAGAAGAAAGAAAAAGAATATGAAGGCTGACAGAAATGCAAATACTATTATCCTGGATAGTGATAATGTGCAACTAATTACTAAGGAAATAACTGAAGCAATGCATACCAGTTTCAAGTCCATATAAGAACGACAAGAAGAACTTTCAGGTACAGTCACTAATCTCCTTAAATTTTTTTGTAAATCAGACGAAAATGTTAAAATTGTTGTCTATTGTCCAAGTACAACAACTGAGCCACAAGAACCATCAAAAACATCAAGAATGGAGAAAATTGTGCCATATGTTCCAGTCCCACCAATAACGGTACAAGTATCTAAAACCTTTGTTGATTTAGGCACTCCATAGTTTAATGATGTTTTTTAGGATAATGGAAAAATTATTATAGATTTTTTATCTATGCACATAAATGAGGTATATGTAGTACAACGTATTGTCAATGCAAAAATAAAACTGTGTGAGCGTAACCTGGAAAGGAAAGTGAAGGAGACATAAATATATCAAGAAAATGAAACTTGAAATTCGAGAAATTGAACTGAACAAAATGGAATGAGAAGGAAACTATCATAAAATCAAAGAAGCAGTAGCCCTTGAGATAGAATCAATTGACATTCTTAGTTAATGGCTCTGCATCATTGAGTGCATCAGAGTAAAGGATCTGTAGCTGAGTGCGCAGATGAGTAGGGAAATTTGAGTTTAAGAAAGCTATGTGCGGATCACTAGTAGAAGTAGAGTAGAAAGAGAAAAGAGAGAAGACCAAATAGCATGAGATGGAGGAAGAGTCTATAAAGTTAGATAAGAAGATCTTGATTAGAGTCTGTATCTTAGTGTGCAGATGAAAGATGCATTTATTAACTCATGATAGATGAAAAACACCTTATGGTTTTCGCCTTGATGGGTTTAAACGTTATATTCTGTGTATATGTGTGAATGCTGAAAGTAGCTTAGATTTATGTGTAAATATTCTAATTAATGAATGGTTGTATATTTGCTTACAAATCAATAGATGTATGATGGTTGCATTGTATTAGTGGATATGATTATGCTGCATGTTTGTTGTTTATTTACTAAAGTTGCATAAAGAGAGGTTGGGTTGCATCTTAGTTGTTGAAGCATATTTAACTGTTGAGGCAGAATTCCTCGTGAATCAAGTAATTGCATTGGAATCTAATCTAAATGCTTCCAAGCAGAGGACTGAGGAATTACTCCAAAAAAAGGAAGATGAAGCAATTGAAGAAGAATTACCCTCAGCAATGTCCTCTACTTCCAAAGGTGAAGTAGAAATAGCTAATTTAAGGAGTCGGCTTTTAGCTATTACAAAAGAAAAAGATTAGAAAAGGAAGATTTTCTCCACGGCAGAGGAGAAAAAGAAGCAGTTAGAGAGCTTACAAGAGAAACTTTCATCCATTGTTGCATGAAAAGATATCGCTGAGGAAGGAAACGAGTCTTTACTAACTAAATTGAGCAGAAGAGTAGTGGTTGCATAGGAAGAGAAGGGAAGACTTGAGGGCATAGTTAGGGAGAAATAAAGGCAGTTTGTTTGTTTACAGAATCAGCATGCAGAACTTGCATAGACGAAAAAGTTCCTCGCGAGTAGATACGAGTATTTACACAGTGAATTGAATAGATGCACATTGGTTTCAAGCGAAAAATATCCATCTTCACAACAAAATAAGGAAATTGGAAACACCTTTGGATTCTTTGAAGAGGGATTCGATGTCATAATGTACATAAGGAAGAAACTATGATTTGTATGATACTATAATTTAATTTAAGAGAACTGGGTATCTAATGAGGTGATGTATAGAGTAAGAGATTGTATGGGAAAGGATGATGTAACCCTACATTTGGAAGGTTATTACTTTAGGATTTGTATTTAGTAAGTAGAAATTTTTATGTATTGTTGGAGCGAATGACTTCTACGTTTGTACCACAAATTGACAACTTTTTTTAGTTTTTTAAAACTGGTTTAGTCATATGTATTTTATGACACAATGGATTGATTTTTTTGGGAATGGTGTATGTATATAGTCTCGGTTTCATTATATTTTTTTAAGAATGATTTCTCTCTTCCATCATTTTATTTTTTCATATTTATTAAAATATATATATATATATATAGTTTTTACATTTGGCTTGTCTTTATGGCTTTATTTATGATAGGTTTTTATGAGATAGTGTCATTTATTTTATTTAAAAATTCTATGTGTTATATCCTAAATAAAAATTTCAATAAGTTTACTAAAGCAATTTATTTTTTTGATCAGTGATGAATGTTTTAGGCCATATTATGAAAGATATTGGGATGAATAACAAGGCTGGGTATCTGATGTTCTGCTTTTTAAGAAAATTTGAAATTTTTAGCTTTTGGTGGCTTAGGCGAGTTTTTCAACAACTCATTAGCCACCGAAAAGCTCACCTTTCGACAGCTAACAGTTTTAACGCAAGACCATGTTAACTACCGAAAGCCTATTGATTGCGTTTTTATGAAATTTTGGGAAAAGGACTTTCGGTGGCTTAGGCGAGCTTTCCAATAGCTCATTAGCCACCAAAAGCCTTGGTTTCGACAGCTTAGCGGGTGATTGAAGGAGGGTATTAACCATCGAAAGCAAGTGAAATGTGTTGGGGAAAAAGCCCACTCAAAAAACTCAAAATACAAGTTTCCGTGGCTAAGCATCGTTTCAAAATGGTCTCTAAGCCACCGAAAGTAGAATTTCGGTAGCTAAGACCGAAATTTCAGGACACTCTAAGCCACCGAAAGGGGCGTTTTACTATGAAAACGCATCATTTTAAAACGGTGATTATGAACGATTGGAGAATCATTTTACAAATGATTGGAGGTTTTTGTTCCCAACATGTCAGAGAACAATAACCTCTCTCAGGTTTCCTATAGGTATTGCATATTGGGAGAATAGAATCCATCTCTAAGCCCTAATTTTTGGATCTCAGAATTTCCCTATTTTACACATGTTTTTGAAATACAGGTCTCGGAAATATGAAAACGAATTTCCAAAAATGGAGAGAGGTTTTTTCTCACAACAAACCAATGTACAAAAACCTATTTCAGTTTATACATAGGTGTCACAAATTTGAAGGACCAAATACATCTCTGAGCCCCAGGTTTTCAGCAATTTGGCCAAATTTCTAGGGCAAAAGTTGACCTAATAGGGAAGGTGTGCTTCGGTTTTACTGTGACATAACAGTAGAAAATGTCACCAATACTTAATTGTCAAAGTGAAATAGTGACTTAACCAGTAGATGACTAGTGGCAATGATTTCCAGTACTTACTTCAGCTATCAAAAGGTTCAAACAGTGAACTAATTCTACAGTTAGTTAGGCAAATAGTTAATTAGGGTTTTTTAACCTAATTTTGCAAAAAAAAAAAAATTTTGATTATTTTTGTTAAATCAGATCCAATTTTTCAGGATCTGAGTATTTTTGTAAAGGCTATAAAGCCTAAGACTTATTTTATTGAAAGGGTTCGACTTCAGGGACTTGTAGACCATACTATTGTCAGCTTCTCATTTTGTTCATGATTTAATATAAGCTCTTTTGTTATCATTTGTTCAGCTTCCATTTCTATCTTTTCTGTGCTTATGCTTGAATGTGTTATTCAGGTTATATTCAAGTTAATTAATGACTGATAGCTGTCACCCTATTGGCATGTTAATGTGATTTGAATTATAAGTACCATCTTTATCATGATTTAGCCATTTATATGCATCTGTTTTGTGTGTAAATCTGTCAGCTTGATGAGTTCTCCATCCCTGCACCCTATTGTCAACCTATGAATAGTGGTAACTAAAGCCTTGTACCTAATTGAGTTTTATGCATGTCTTGAGAGTGGAAGTTCCTATAGGTCACCTGACTTGATCCATTCTAGAAAACCCCAAGAACATTGTAAGTTGCCAGGCATTCTCGAGCTGCAACCTAGAGGAGTTTCCTGG
The DNA here is from genome assembly GCA_001517045.1 of Pseudotsuga menziesii. NCBI lineage: Eukaryota > Viridiplantae > Streptophyta > Pinopsida > Pinales > Pinaceae > Pseudotsuga > Pseudotsuga menziesii. The sequence continues at coordinate 205,016 of LPNX010329695.1, forward strand.
AGTGATAACAAATTGGCACTATTGCCAGGGAGAGGACTCTGAAGCTCAGCTTCCCTGAGAGATGAGATATATCCTTGCTTTGATGATAGACAAAGCTTGGACACTATTATGGTTGTAAGAATCTATCTGGTGACTCCATTAAATAAGGTGGCTTCAAGAAAACCAAGTACCAGAACAAACCCTAAAGGGCCACCAGCAACACCTGTTTCAAATCCAGAAGAGATTCTGAGAAGAGCTAGGGCTTCACTGAGTCAGACCAGCAGTGCTGCATAGGAAGCTACATCAGGTATTTCAAGAAATATTTCTGCTATTATTTCTTCTGCTGAAACATACAAATTTCAAGAATTTATAAATACATCAGAAAATTTTAGGGTTGAGGAATCTTCAAGCACTATTGCTTGTGAATATCTCATCCCTGGCGACTCCATGAAGGATGAATTCAGTTGTGAATCCACAATATAAAGATGTCAAAAGCATTTGCTTCTCTTTTGGCTCAGAGGTTTTCACCTCTTGACTTCTCTTACGTTCCTAGTTTCCCACATCCAGTACCTAATATGTTAGAATGGGGAGATTTCTACCTGTCTTCAAAGAGGAGGAAGAAGACAATCCTGTAGAACACCTCCTCAAGTTTCATGAATGCATGGATCTATTATATCAGCAAAATGAAGATGTTTGTATGAATATTTTCATGTATTCAGTATATGGTGATGCACGTCAGTGGTATTTTTCTTTACCTCCTTCCAGTATTTCATCATTGAAGGAATTTCACAAGGCATTCACTGAGCACTGTAAAAGGTACTATTCAGATGAGTTTGCATTTGATAATTGTTGTGAAGAATATAAGTTGCATTCTCAGGATGGAAAGGCTACTAATGATGAAGAATAAGATTTTAAGTTTTGTGAGGATTTGTCCACTTCTGGAATTTATTTTAGTTCTACTTTTCAGCTAAGAGATGATCAGAGACACATGCATGTTGTGGTTAATGATAGCTATGAAGAGTATGCTGCAATAGGGGACACCTTTCATTGTGATAGAGATATTAATGATATTCATAATGTTAACCATAAGATAGATGATTTTGACTTTGTACCAAATGCATCTACTAACTTAGGGTGTCAAGAAGATCAGTTTTCCCCTTTGGAAGCTGATTGAAGGAACAACATGTAACAAATTTGGATCTGTAGCAAATACTAAAGGCAGCCCTCAATTTTCTGATTTGCAGACAAAAGAAGAATGCAACAGATATGAAGAGGAATATGATGATCTGAAAAGTCCATAATAGCAGGGCATAACTCATCCTTCCCAGTTAGAGGTTGAGCAATCTATAGTTAACATAGTGATCACTGAAAGCAGCCAACATAAGCATTTAATTAAGTTGGAACAGCAGCATAAAAAGGTATTTTTTGTTGGCTTTTATGACCCTGTTGCTGAATATTTGGAACTTATGAGCAGCATAGATATCAAAATATTTTTTTCAGATGATATTTGGTTCTGTCACCCTTCGAAACTACATTGTTGCATGCTAGGGTTTCATTTATTTTCTAGGTCAAGATCAATGATAAGTTCAGCAGATCAGCTTCTGACCTGGCTTCATTGGAAGCATGATGTCACATGATAAAAAGACTCTACTGATTAGAATTAGGAGTAGGAGTAGATAGGAAAATGAGCTCTTAATATGAGTAGCTAGGTCATTTTTAGTTGTTTTCATGAATAAGCAAAGCGAGCTACGGGAAGATTGCAGGGGGTCAGTTATAAAAGACAAATGACTCCATGCCCAATGGAACACTAGAAGATAGCTTTAATTATTCTTTTTCAGGAAAGGCATTTTGGTCTGGGGTTCTTGGGACCTCACAAGGAGGTTCCCATCCCCGAGTATGAGCCATATGTTATCTCCTAAATAAAATTATCAATAAGTTCGCTCAAAACAATTTATTTTTTTGATCACTGATGAAGGTTTCATGCCATATTATGAAAGATATTGGGATGACTAACAAGGATGGGATATATGATGTTCTATTTTTTAATAAAATTTGAATTTTTTAGCTTTTGGTGGCTTAGGCAAGTTTTTCAACAACTCATTAGCCACCGAAAAGCTCACCTTTCGGCAGCTAACAGTTTTAACACAGGACCATGTTAACCACCGAAATCTTGTTGATCCCATTTTTATGAAATTTTGGGAGAAGGAATTTCACTGGCTTAGGCAAGCTTTCCAATAGCTCATTAGCCACCGAAAATCCTTGGTTTTGGCAGCTTAGCGGGTGATTGAAGGAGGGTATTAACCACCGAAAGCAAGTGAAATGCATTCGGTAAAAAGCCCGCTCAAAAAAATCAAAACATAGGTTTCAGTGGCTAAGCGTGGTTTCAAAACGGTCTCTAAGCCACCGAAAGCAGACTTTTGGCAGCTAAGACCGAAATTTCGGGATGCTCTAAGCCACTAAAAGGGGTGTTTTACTATTAAAATGAATCATTTTAAAACGACGATTATGAGCAATTGGAGAATCATTTTGCAAAATGCTCGACTTTTTTTGTTCCCAACATGTTAAAGAACAATAACCTCTCTCATTTTTCCTACAGCTATTTCATCTTGGGAGAATCGAATCCATCTCTGAGCCCTAATTTTTGGATCTTAGAAATTCATTGTTTTACACATGTGTTTGAAATACAGGTCTCGGGAAGATGAAAATGAATTTCAAAAAACTGAGAGAGGTTTTTTCTCACAACAAACCAATGTACAAAAAACTCTTTTTGTTTATACACAAGCATCACATATTTGAAGGAACAAATCCATCTTTGAGCCCCAATTTTTCAGCAGTTTGGCCAAATTTCTAGGGCAAACGTTGACCTAATAGGGAAGTGTTACCACCTAAGTTGTACTTAGTGATTTTTTATCAAGTGAGCCTAGTGAACCGGACAAGGATAAGTTGTCCGGACTTCAGAAGACCTTCAGTCTTGTTTTTGGGAAACTTTGTTGTACTATATCACATGTTCATACCCCATAGGGGAATTGTAATAAATGTTCTAGCATGATAGTGTTTGTAAAAGACTCAGTCTCTTAGACTTTATTTGTCAATCCAATCATCCCAGGGTGTTTTTTCCCTTGGTTATTATTGGTTCTTGAATAAACAATTGATAATTTCTGAGTTTTTCACTCCATACGTCCAAAGTTGGGGTGTTCGGCTTCGCATTTAGGCCTATTGAGGTTATTAGAGTCTATGTGTCAATGTATAAACATGCTAGGCATCATGGTCGAGTCATATGAACATGTCTAAGTACCCCTAGGTTTTTTCAACTTCTTTAATTTTTTAAGTTTTTCAGTGTTTTTTATTAAAATTTAATTTTTCGAAAACTTAGGCTATTTTTTAATAGTTTAATTGGAAAAATTGGTTTTGTAATAAAAGTGGGCCAAATAATTAGTTTCAGTCATGTAGGTGCTCATTTTCAAGCTAAGAGCACCATGTAAACCCATGGACCCACCTTTTTCAGGTTTTGAGTGATTTTTCATCACTCAGGTCATAAAACCCCAAAAAATCAATTATTGATTATTTTAATTAATAAATTGATGAATAATGGAGCAAATCCAAAATCCTAGATCAGTGGATTCTCAGTCAATTTGATTGAAATCAGTTAGATCTTAACCAGATTGACTGGATCTGATAAATCCTTGACTGAAGGAGGTGATCTGGATAGATCCAGAGTTGATCTTCAGCATCCTTGATGGGGAATTATGCCCTCTCTCTCTCCTCCACACGTGTGAGCTCTCCTATAAACTCTGTGGATTGATGTGTTGGTCTGTGGGTTGATGTGTCAGCTCAATCAGCCCCTCGATTTACATGTAGGCTCATTTCAGCTTTAGATCAGCATTGATTGACTCTCCCTCAGATGCAGTGGTCTCTCTCCTTGGGATTTGCACCCCCCCTGGGATGGATCTCATGTTTTGTGTATAAATAAAGCTCAGGATGCCTCTTTGAAGCTAGTAAGAATAGGGATTGAGGTGCTGTTGCTCTTGTACTGTGTTATTGTTTATTATTCTGGAATGAAGAAGATTTGGAGGCAAGATCTATGGTGTAATTCTCTTCATGTGTGGATGGTGATTGTCAAATGCTTATGAGGTATAATCTATGTTATTTATCATTTGCTTTTGCTGGTTAATTGTTGGCCTTGAAGGAGAGAGCTCCCTCCTGTTAGGGTAAGAGTTTATTCTAGTTTGATTTATGTTCTTACTGCTGCTTGTTTCATATCTATTGGAGTCGTATGTATTTTAAGTTTAATTGCATGCTTTCCAATTATCTCTTCCAGCAGCACCTATGTTTTAACCATCTGTTTGTGCAAGGATTTCTAAGTTGTAGGTGATCTCGCTTGTAGAATAGGTTGATATGGTTTGAATTTTCCTCATATTCAATATATTTTGAATGCCATAGTCCCTTGGTGTTCCACCAAAGAAGACTCCAAAGCCCAACATTCCCAGGCTTCCAGCACTCACTAGTGGAAAATTAGAGATAAGTGACCAGGAGACCAAAACGTTTGGTCACCAAAGTTTTTTTCAAGGGATAAATGACCAAAATTGATAAATTTAAGTGAACTAACTAAAAAAGACCAAGCTAAATAACCACTTTTGGTCACATGATAAAATGTAAAATAAAAAGACCAAGATAAATGACCAAATTTGGTCACGTGATATCTAGACTAAAAACGACCACATAACATTTGGTCATTTCGTTGGTCATTTTTAGTTATGTCACTCTTGCAATGGAAAATTACAATTTTGACAATGAATTTATACAATTGACTAAATTCTAACATTGCAGATCGATTCGAGGGTCTCTAAATCCATTGCAGTGTTAGAATTTAGTAAATTGTAGACCCCCTCATGTGTCACAGCCCTGCATTAATGCATGAAGTAGATTTGCACTGCCAGGAAGTACACTGTGGTACTCATTAGGACAACTTTTATCATCACATTGAACATTAAATATTAAATATGTGTCACAAATAAAAATGTCGAAACTTTGTTGTACATTATTTTACATATTGTTTACTTTATTAGCCAAGGAAGACATTTTAACGTTAAGTGAATCTCCAATGTTAATGGCCCTATCAATGGCATGAATTAGTTGCTGTCACAATTTTTATATTTTCTAGGTTTAAACATATGAGATGACCTTTGAAATGAAAAGTCATCCCAGATAAGATGAAAACAATTTCATTCGAGGGAGCATTTTGTTCTTTGTTTTTGGTAAATTTTCTTTATAAATTGGGTAAAACATTTTAATGGATTTATGGGTGCAAGTTTTAAACGTTGAAATTGTAGAAGGGAGGTGTTTCAATGAAAATGGATCTCAAAGTTTATTTGTAATTTTAAATTTTATGAAATTGTAAAATTTAATTATTTAAATTGCAATTTTCCATATTTTATTTGAGATGAAAAAATACACTATCAATTTTTTTTATATTAATAAAAGACTACCCTTTCCTTTTTTTTTCCTCCAAACCATGCAATATATTTTCTTTTATCTATATGTATATCTTCCATCTTAACTCCACCACCCCCAAATTTTCATTATGTTTTTTCATTTAGGCTTGGAAACCCATTCACTATCCACCCACCCAAAGGCCTAAAATAAAATAGGAAGAGGAGGTATATAGCCACTTAGGTGGGAAATTAAGTTGAAGGAAATAAAAATCTATGAAAATACTTAAATATTCCATGAATTGCCCATTTCATATCACTCACCACCTAAAATATTATTTCATTGGTTCTCACATTTCATCCCTTCACCTTCTCTGTCCTCCTTCTCTAAAACCAAGACACAACAAGCAACCGGAAGAAGAAATAAACTACATTGGATAGAAAAGTGGGTGTCAGATTGGTAGAGACACGGTCAGGTTATGCAGATGAATTAGAAGCAACCAAGCTAAATAATTCTAGAGCTGCAGAAAGTAGTACTGCAGAAAGTAGAGATAATAATAGAAATGGTAAAGAATGACATATTTTATATATCTCTATGATAGCAAATTAAGTTGCAAATTTTAACTTTTTCTTGTAGCAGAGTGTAAAAAGCAAATTAGACTGTATAGAGTCATGGATGAGACTCATTGGAGGCACTGGGGACAAGTAAGATGGTCTGGCCTCTGTATAACTTCATATTGTGACATTTGTTACTTCTTTTAAGAAACTAATTCATTTGAGACAATTAGAATGTCTATTAAGTTTAACTTTCCAAATCATGAAACTAAGCACAATTATATTGCAATGTAATATAAAAAAATAACTTTAATGCTTAAGCAGGGCAATGGTCTTTCATAAGCAGGAAGAAACAAACAGTCTGTTGAAGATGAGTGACTAGTTTCGAAAGTCATGTTGTAGTGTTCCCAGAAGTGTACGAAGATTGTGCTTGCCCAGATTTTCATTTAGTGCAAGTGACAATGCTTGTGTTATGTAGTTGCAATACTAGAGAAAACTGCATGCCTAAGATAGTGGTGCAATGCATACTTGCTATGTACGGAAATTAATGACCACGATACAATTTTATGTTGCCTGCTTTCCATGCCAGAGAGAGTCATAAGCTTGATATGTGTGTTTGCAAACCTGTGGTTTTGAATCACAGTATATTAGTTGACAATTGGTTGTGTTGGATTGGTAAGTAGACATGCACAGATGGTTAGGAGTATAAGTGTCTACTTCAATGACAGCCTGCTTTTTTTTAGACTAGCTTCCTCTTATAATGATGTGTCTAATGTGCTCAGAATTAGCATTATGGGGGAACTATTAGCACCATTCAATATGTTTCCTTTGGTTGAGTATTGGAGTGTATATATTCTTCCAAAATTGCCCAGGAATTCGTTGAATTTGACATGGATCTGCACTTTCTATGAACAAATCCTAACTGAAGTTAACTACACACTTCTCAACCATGCATATTGCTAAGATTCACAAATCTGGGTTTTACAATGTTTTAAAACCTGTACTTGGCTTGGAGTGAACCAATTTGAATTTGTTAACTTGGTTTACTAAAAAGTACATAAAATATTAAATTTTGCATCCATAGACAAGTCTCAGGAAGAAAGAAAATTGAATGATGACATTGTAGCTGCCATTATTATGTAACCATTTCATAATGTTTCAAAACTTGATTAGGGCATGAGTCAATCATAATACCAATATTAGAGTTTGAATAAAGTATCAAGTATTTTTCAATACTTTCTTTAGAATCAAGTGAGTTTAACCTCTTTTAATCTACTGTTTTATCTTTCCTCCCAAATAATACTATTGTGGTTATTAAGCTTAAACTTTTTGAACTCCATTTTATATCGTGCTTTATTTTTGTCCATTCCAAGAATCCAAATCTCTAAAGAGAGGACAACATGTTATTCGGGATTTTGAAACTATCAATCATTTTTCAATCCTTTTGTTAGAATCAACTGAATTTAACCTCTTTGTCTACTGTATTATCTTTTCTCCCAAATAATAAGCACAACCCCAAGGGAAAGCAAGGACTACTAAGCGCGGGATGAGGAAGGTCTCTCAATGTTACAATTACACTTATCTAAGGCACCACTTCCAACATTTTAAAGAAATTAAAATGTAAAATTATTGACAAATCCTGCCACTACTTTACATAATATACTAAGGTCTTCCCTAATCTAAGAAGGTGTATTTCCTTATCAAATATAGTTGGGGGGTATCTGAGGCAACTCTATTGACCTCCCTATCTGTTGCTAGTATATATGTATGTCTTAGTCTGTACTAAGGATGGCTATATTAGTTCATCCTAGTACTAAAAATAGGTATTTATGTGGTTGTGTATGCCCTGTCCTTGGTATGCCTGTGCTTGGGTATGCCATTTTCATTGTCCTTGGTGTGCCCAGTTCCTTATATTTGTAGATTAATAACTAACTAGTATACTAAATTACATAAAAACTAGGGACATATGGGGGGGAAATGCCCCTCTCGATTGAGTGCTGAATAGAATATATATTGGGAGGAACCCCAAATTGCTGCACCCCGCATTAGGCAGGATTTATTGCACCTAATTAGGTTTATTGCCTCCCCATCGCTCATAAGGAAGGTAGCAAGAGAGCCGGAAAAAACTCATACCATTATGGCTAGGTGGTTGACCATGGCTAGGCGTTAGGTTAAAACAACTTGGCCTTTGGCATTGAGAACATAGGAGATATAATATGGCCACTTTGACAACCCCATATTTTTATGTTTCAACAATTTGAGTCATAAGGTGATATCCCCATTGCCTCTTTATGCTTGCATCTATTAATGCGTCGAAGGAGAAGGGTCTGAACCCTTTCAACAGTGTACCAGTAAAACTCTAGCAAACAAGGCCCAAACCTCTAAACCGTAAATAACTATGGCCCAGATTATGGAGTCCATGAAATACATCTTGGATGAAACGTCTTGGAAATGGTACCCAAAACACTTTCTCTTGAGCAGAGCTAATGGACACTTAAACTTTGTTGACACGGAGTTGAAGAGCATGCCTTAAACTCAAACAAATCCCTAAAATGGTATGCCCAAGTACGTATAGGGTTTGGTGATCTCAATATCTTCCCCTATGAAGAATAAATGATGGTCTTAGAGGACCTTCTTCCGCTATATAAAAGGCTTGTGATTCATAAGAAGATAACCCTCTACCTTGGAGTATTTCTCATTGAAGGGAATTTCCTTTTTCTGCTCACATTATGTTGATATTGGTGTATCTTTTAAGATAATGCCACATTCCCTTGCTAGATATGCATTTCATAGATCTGGGTTGACCCAACTACTTGAAATATGGAAAAGAGGATAGGCCTAAGTACTTCCTTACCACATAGAACACAAAAGGTAAAATATATACGGAACAGTGCATTGATACGATTTCCCAGGAGGTCGTCAGTGCCCACTAGTTTCCATCCCTCGTGCTCAATAGGTGTTCATGCTAGGTTCTACGTGACCCATAGTACATACCCAATAGTTGTATGTGAACAACTCTCCATGATCAGGAGGAAGTGCCTTAAGCACAGTGCCGAGAAACAGTTCATTGACAGGAGGTTATACACAGTTGTCGCCATAGACAATCTCTTTGACAGCCAGGAGGGTAAAAATTGATCACTCGCTGAGAAGTGAAAACCTATTGTAGTAAAAAAGGTCAGGGTAAGGTAGTTGTTAAATCCCTACCCGATCTATGGATGTACCTTCTAAGCATTCATTCAATATAGGTAGAAGAAGTTCTAGTTATTCTGGGTGGTAAAAGAGAAGTTGGATAGTGAGCAGTATAAGTAAATGAAAGGTGGGTAAGGTTCTGTCTATTCCTAGAATGTAGTTGGTTCTAATTACTTAGCCAACCAGTCATAGGAATCCTATCAATAACTAGTGGTCGTTCGGTCATAGTCAGCCGATCAGCCAATAGTCAATCAGAGACAAGAGGTCATAGCCTTTGTGGGGTCGCTAAGGAGAGCCTGTGGTTGACGATAGCCAGTAGCATTGACAAGAGGTGGTGGAGGTGGTGGTCATTGTATATAGCCATCCATAGATAGCTGCTAGAGCTAGATGGAATGAATGAAGAGGTGTTACATACGTTAATTCACAAGAGGTAGGTTCAGCCAGTAAACATAGCTGGGAATTCTCGATAGCCCGTGATCAGGATGGTTTTCTATGTGACCAGTTTTTAGTACCCCGTGCCTTGGAATTGTTCATTCTTTTGTGACTGGTCATGAAGCTTGAGGTGTTTGAACTCCATTTTAATATTGTGCTTTATTTTTCTCCATTCCAAGAACCCAAACCTTTGTTCCTTTGGGTTTCCCTACAAGGATTTCCTTCGGAAAAATAAATTAAGAGAAATATTTATCCTCATAATCCCCTAGAACCTAAAACAGAATGCCATTTGGTGAAGAATCTATTACTTTGCACAATTCTAGACGCTCACCATTGAAGGACAAAAAATAAAAAGTAAAGAGAATACCTAGCTAAGCTCCTCAACCAATGCACTTATTGTCAAAATATATTTATGCCAGTGCTATTCAAATTACAATTTTCTTTTCATTGTGCTTTTCCAGCTTTAGTTGGTTGTTAGTTGATCCTCTTGAAAACACCCTATTTTTGTTCTTAAGTTGTTCTCTAGAAGCTTCATCTAGTAGGACCATATTAAGTCTCACAACTTTGTTAAACTTCTCCTACTTTGTAATTTGTAGCAATACACGCTTATGAATATGCTTGTTATTACTTTTTCAAAATGATCTTTACCTCGGTTCATTTCAAATTTCAAGTTGGTTCAAAATGATGGCTAGTGGACATCAACTATATTCAGGATGCTCTACTGATGCTCTCTTCTATGAATTTTATAGATGGGATTCATGTAAAGAAATTTTGCATGCAGATAAATGATCATACAATTCTATGTTATCTCCAGTGGGTAGGCTTATCTGTAGGATATCTAGAAAAATCCGCCATTTGTACTGCAGAAAGTAGAGATAATAATAGAAATGGTAAAGAATGACATCTTTTAGATATCTCTATGATAGCAAATTAAGTTGCAAATTTTAAATTTTATTGTAGAAGAGTGTCAAAAGCAATTTAGACTGTATAAAGTCATGGATGAGACTTATTGGAGGCACTAGGGACAAGCAAGATGGTTTGGGCTCTGTATAACTTCATATCATGACATTTGTTGCTTCTTTTAAGAAACTAATTCATTTGAGAGGATTAGAATGTCTGTTAAGTTAAACTTTCCAAATCATGAAACTAAGCACAATTATATTGCAACATACTATAAAAAAATATCTTTAATGCTTAAACAGGGCAATGGTCTTTCATAAGAAGGAAGAAACAAGCAGTCCGTTGAAGATGAGTAATTAGTTTCAAAAGTCATGTTGTATTGTTCCCAGAAGTGTATGAAGATTGTGCTTGCCCAGATTTTCATTTAGTGCAAGTGGCAATGGTTCTGTTGCGTAGTTGCAATACTGAAGAAAACTGCATGCCTAATATGGTGGTGCAATGCATACTTGTTATGTAGGGAAAGTAATGACCATGAGACAATTTTATGTTTCCTTCTTTCCATGCCAGAGAGAGTCATAAGCTTGATATGTGGGTTTTCAAACCTGTGGTGTTGAATCACAGTATATTAGTTGACAATTGGTTGTGTTTGTTTGGGAAGTGGACATGCATAGATGGTTGGAAGTATAAGTGTATGCTTCAATGACAACTATTTTTTTTCAGACTAGCTGGTATCTTATGATGATGAAGATAATGTGCTCAAAATTAACATTATGGGGGAACTATTAGCATCATTCAATCTGTTGCATTTGGTTTAGCAGTGGTAAGTGGTGTATATATTCTTCCAAAATTTCCTAGGACTTCGTTGAATTTGACATGGATATACACTTTCTATGAACAAATCCTAACTGAAGCGAACTACACACTTCTTGAATCTCAACCCTGCATATTGCTAAGATTCACAAATATGGGTTGTATAATGTTTTAAAACCTGGACTTGGCTTGGATTGAACCAGTTTGAATTTGCTAACTTGGTTTACTAAAAAATACATAAAATATTAAAATTTTGCATCCACAAACAAGTGGCAGAAAGAAAGAAAATTGAATTATGACATTGTAGCTGCCATTATTGAGTAACCATTTCATAATGTTTGAAAACTTGATTAGGGCATGAATCAATCATAATAGCAATATTAGAGTTTGAATCAAGTATCAAGCATTTTTCAATACTTTCTTCAGAATCAGGTGAATTTAACCTCTTTTAATCTACTTTTTTATCTTTCCTCCCAAATAAGACTATTGTGGTTACGAATCTTAAACTTTTTGAACTCCATTTTATATCGTGCTTTACTTTTGTCCATTCCAAGAATCCAAACCTCTAAAGAGAGGACAACATGTTATTGAGGTTTTTGAAACTATGAATCATTTTTCAATCCTTTTGTTAGAATCAACTGAATTTAACCTCTTGGTCTACTGTATTATCTTTTCTCCCAAATAAGACTATTGTGACTGGTCACGAATCTTGAGGTGTTTGAACTCCATTTAAATATTGTGCTTTATTTTTGTCCATTCCAAGAACCCAAACCTTTTTTCCTTTGGGTTTCCCTACAAGGTTCTCCTTGGGAAAAATAAATAAAGAGATATTTATCCTCATACTCCCCTAGAACCTAAAACAGGATGCCATTTGGTGAAGAATCTATTACTTTGCACAATTCTATATGCTCACCATTGAAGGACAAGAAATAAAAAGTAAAGAGAATACCTCGCTAAGCTCCTCAACCAATGCACTTATTGTCAAAAGATATTTATGCCAGTGCTATTCAAATTACAGTTTTCTTTTCACTGTGCTTTTCCAGCTTTAGTTGGTTGTTAGTTGATCATCTTGAAAACACCCTATTTTTGTTCTTATGTTGTGCTCTACAGGATTCATCTAGCAGGACCATATTAAGTCTCACAACTTTGTTAAATTGATCCTACATTGTAATTTGTGGAAATACACGTTTATGAATATGCTTGTTATTACTTTTTCAAAATGATCTTTACCTCAGTTCATTTCAAATTTCAAGTTGGTTCAAAATGATGGCTAGTGAACATCAACTATAATCAGGCTGCTCTGCTGATGGTGTCTTCTATGAATTTGCCAGATGACATTCAGGTAAATAAATTTTGCATGCAGATAAATGATCATACAATTCTATGTTATCTCTAGTGGGTAGGCTTATCTGTAGGATATTTGGAACAAGATGCCAACTGTACTGCAGAAAGTAGAGATAATAATAGAAATGGTAAAGAATGACATCTTTTAGATATCTCTATGATAGAAAATTAAGTTGCAAATTTTAAATTTTTCTTGTAGCAGAGTTTCAAAAACAATTTAGACTATATAGAGTCATTGATGAGACTCATTGGAGGCACTGGGGACAAGTAATATGGTTTGGGCTCTGTATAACTTCATATCATGAAATTTGTTGCTTCTTTTAAGAAACTAATTCATTTGAGAGGATTAGAATGTCTATTAAGTTGAACTTTCCAAATCATGAAACTAAGCACAAATTATATTGCAACATAATATTAAAAAAATAACTTTAATCCTTAAGCAGGGAAATGGTCCTTTATAAGCAACAAGAAACAAACAGTCTGTTGAAGATGAGTAACTAGTTTCGAAAGTAATTTTGTAATGTTCCCAGAAGTGTACGAAGATTGCACTTGCCCAGATTTTCATTTAGTGCAAGTGACAATGGTTGTGTTACGTAGTTGCAATACTGGGGAAAACTGCAAGCCTAAGATAGTGGTTCAATGCATACTTGCTATGTAGGGAAAGTAATGACCATGAGACAATTTTATGTTTCTTGCTTTCCATGCCAGAGAGAGTCATAATCTTGATATGTGTGTTTGCAAACCTATGGTTTTGAATCACAGTATATTAGTTGAAAATTGGCTATGTTGGCTTGGGAAGTGGACATGCACGGATGGTTAGGAGTATAAGTGTCTGCTTCAATGACAACCTTCTTTTTTTCAAACTAGCTTCCTCTTATCGTCATGAGGCTAATGTGCTCAGAATTGGCATTATGGAGGAACTATTATCCAACATTCTCTTGTATCCATAAACCCTACTCTAAAACTATTAGGACATTATCCAATAGTATTTCAGATCCAAAAACCTTACTACAAAACTGTTACGGAAATTCCATTATCCAATACTCTTGGATCCAAAAATCCTAATCCACAACTATTAGGGAAAATGATATTATCCAAAAGTATCTCAGATCAATTGATTAACCCATACAATTATTAAGCATTTATCAACCCTTTAATCTTTGAGAAATTCCCACCGAACTATCAGAGAACTTTCAGAAAAGTTTTCAATAGGCATAAAGCAGGGTGAACAAGATTTACTCATATACTAAAACCTAGTCTGCAGCTGCTAGGTAAATGTCATTGTCCAACAGTCTCTAGGATTATGCTATGAGTAAGATATGACATGTAAAATTTAATTTAAATTATTTTCAGTATTAAAATTGTTTCAAGTGAATAAATGTTTAATTTGTTTTATTAGTTACATATAGATTTTGTTAAAGAAATAGTAGGGTTTGACTAGACTGTATGTCTTTAGGTAACATATGAAGATTATAGCCTTTTCTCCTCCTTTATAGACTTAAATTCATTTTGAAAACCGTTATCCCAACAAAAATTAGGTTCTATTCTTAATAGTTTATGCATAGATCTAATGTTTTTGCAAAACTAGGCACATACCTAAGTACAATTTATCTTACTCGTGTAAAATTGGATGAATTTATTTAATGTAGGAGGGGGTAGATTTTGGATGGACTTGATATTTTTGGCATCAATTATTACACATTCTTTTTTAAAACAACACCTAACAATTTACCTCAACTAGCACCAAAATAAAACATTTTAGGATTCATTTAAAAAACCCTTCTTAAAAGGGGAAAGTAATTTTTATTTTCTTTTTAGAATGAAAAAGCATGCCAAGTCTCATTGTTATCACACACAAAAGAGAAATAAATGGATACAACATCACATCTAGGCCTAATTTTGAAACATCATTTACGTTCATTCCCAAAACATTAAAATAATTCCCTACTTTGATCACTACATTCCGAGAATGATGTGTTAAGCAAAATTCCAGAAAAAAAGTTTGACATTTCCATTTTCATTTTCATTTTTCCCACCAAATATGAGGATGAAGAATATGTGAAAACAATTATTTCATATGTGCAACAAATACTAAAATTGAATGGAAAAACATCCATTGCAAATGTTGCAGACACAACAATAGACATGCCATTTTTTAATTCTTTCTCATTTTTTTAGAAATGGAGTTGTTTAGAAGAGAGAAATTTTGGATGCTTCATATTGGTCAGAATATTAAGGAAAAACTAGGTATCTACATTATCAGTTTACAACATTAACACAAAAGTATGTTTCAGAATACCTATAAATAACATTCTCTATTTACCTGCATAACCTCTTTTATTGAAGGGGGGCGAGAAAGGGGGAAAAAAGGGTGGAATGTGATGACCTGAATAATGTGAAAACCAATAAAAAACTATCCATTTCCTTCACTGAGTCCTTCAGAGATAGATTATTCTTAAGGAGGCTGATATGGATATTGTATACAATTATAGACCTTGTCTAGCATGCTTCCTGTAGGTAGATGTGGACATTGGATGAGGTTGCATGTAGGTGATATTTACTGAATATGATGTTGATGCCATAGTGATACCACTACCATATTATGATTTGACTTATCCTCGAAGGGAGACACATTAGAGGGTCGATCAGCCCTTCCTAGATCATAAAATACCCCTAGAAGGAGCGATCAACACTTCCTCTACTATAATGTGATCATGGAGGGAGAGTACAAATAAGGTATAACTAAAACTTCCTCAACGGTGGTGTCAAGGCTATGAGATGCGCATTGAAGGGTCATCAAACTCTTCATCACCATTGGATCAACCATTGAGGGATATTGGGTAGAATGGTCAGCCGATCCTTTCCCTAGAATATTGTTGATGGGTCATCTAAGCAATCCTCATCCATAATCCTAATCTCTGCAAAAGGGGATTCCACAGAAGGATAAATCGACACTTCCTACAATATAAAAATATGTTAGATTGGTCATCTGACCCTTTGTCCATTATATATTTTTGTAAAAGTGTTGAAATACACTACCTCTAGCATAGACTTCTTGAGGAAGAAGACAACATATAAGTGTTAGTTGACACTTCTTGAACTATGGTTTTAAAACCTAGATTTATACATTCAAAGCATTGATCAATATGTCTTGAATGTATTCTTTCCCATATAAGTGAGACTAATCAAAGAGTCGGTTGATATAAAATACTATATTTTTTGGAAAGGTCGATAGACCCTTCATCAATGATAAAACTAGTGAAGAAGAGTTGGAAAACAAATCCAATACCATAGTGTTCACACGGGTGGAGGCAACGAATAATAGTTGACCAAAAATATCTAAAATATGGTGCCAAAGTCTCATTCGATACATTGGAAACCTCGTTGTCACATCTAAAATGATGGATTTCCCACTGAGTTTGATCCACTGAAAGGATCAGCCAATATTTACCTTTTCATTGTGTATATGGTTCTCCCCAAATATCCTCAAAGTGTTCTCACTAAGGGATGAAATGAATAAGGTCCATTCGAAAGTCATGTTGTCATGTTGCCAAAAGTGTACGAAGATTGTGCTTACCCAGATTTTCATTTAGTGAAAGTGACAATGGTTGTGTTACGTAGTTGCAATAATGGAGAAAACTGCATGCCTAAGATAGTGGTGCAATGCATACTTGCTATTTAGGGAAAGTAATGACCACAAGACAATTTTATGTTGCCTGCTTTTGATGCCAGAGAGAGTCATAAGCTTGATATGTGTGTTTGAAAACATGTGGTTTTGAATCACGGTATATTAGTTGACAATTGGTTGTGTTGGCTTGGGAAGTGAACATGCATAGATGGTTAGGACTATAAGAGTCTGATTCAATGAAATCCTTCTTTTTTTTAGACTAGCTTCCTCTTATCATGATGAGGCTAATCTGCTCAGAATTATCATTTTGTAGGAACTATTAGCACCATTCAATCCATTTCCTTTGGTTAAGCAGTGGCAACTGGAGTGTATATATTCTACCAAAATTTCCCAAGAATTCATTGAATTTGACATGGATTTGCACTTTCTATGAACAAATCCTAATTGAAGCTAACTACACACTTCTCAACCCTGCATATTGCTAAGATTCACAAATCTGGGTTGTACAATGTTTTAAAACCTGGACTTATTCTCTATGGCATATTTTTTCCCCCTAAACGTTAATTCTTATGGTTTTAGAAGCCCTTGGAGGAAGGGATTGATCCCAAATTTCTTATTTGAAAATTGCAGTAACACTGATTCCCAGTATGAGTAATTCTTGATTGAATCATATTTTATTTAGTTTTTAAATTTCCCTGACTTTGATGGGATTTGAACTTGTGAATATTAATGCTTTTAAGTTCTACCTGACCTCTATATCATAGTCTGGTGGACCATCGGCATATTGAAATGGCTATTTCTAGATTTTGAAATGCTTTGATATGGAAAGTCATGTGATATACTTCATCCTCGTTGGATGAATGCTCAGAAAGATTACTAAGTTTATATTAGGAAAACACAAGAATCTTATAGAAAGTTTGATTCTAATTTGTAATTTTATGTTGTTTGAATGTCATGTTTTAAAATCAAATTGAGTCATGAGCTTTAAAAAGATTGTCGATGAACTTAATATTTGTTAAAATAATGTGCTCCTTTTCATCCAGGAATGGTTGGAACGCCATGGGCCATATGACTTTAATGTGGATGGTGAAAATATAGGCCTTTATCAATGGAACTTTGTTGATGGTGGTTTTAGTGTTTCTCAGGTTAGTGATAAAGTAGTCTGTTTATATCCATTTTTATATTTGCATCACACTTCATGGATTTGTATGTCATTTAGATTTAGTTGGGTATGGAAAGACATTTCATTGCTGCTAATATATCTTACTCGTAATGCATCATTAAAGTTTTACTATCTATGCAATATGTTTATTACTTTACAGTTATGCTCTGTAGTCAATGTGTTGCGCCAAAGAAGCCCGAAGAAGAAATGGCCTCTCGTTTTATTGCACAAAAAGCATGCTACAGGAGTGCTAGCAGACAATCCTTACAATAAACAACTGATTGAGGATTGGAGAAAAGCTGGTTCTTTGTATACAACACCAAATGGGTCTAATGATGACTGGTAAGATATAAAGCTTGTCTTTGACTTGTAAGTTTTTATTTTTATTTTTCATAATTAAAAAAGTATTCGATTAGTTGGAATTTAGCTTTCATAGGTACAAAAATAGGGGGCACTTGGTTTCATTTTTTAACTTTTTTTGGAAGGATAACCTTGTGGGGATTCATGAACCCAACAGATGCTTCCTCACATTCGTAGATTGTATTACTAGTAACCTATCATTGTAGACTAGTGCACTTCACCCAGGGAGATTCAACCCAGGTACATACCTACTGGTATAGAGCTAGCCAAATGCCAAGCAATATTGGAAACAACTGGTTGAGCTAAACGCTTAAGCAATTTCCCTCCTCCATTGTAAACAATTTTCAGTATTTTATTATTATATATTCTATACCATCCCAAGCCAGGGGACTTTTCACTAAGGAGGTCTCCCTAGGTTTCTATCCAACACTGCCAAAATTTTAACTTGTGTCTTGCTGCCATCTAAAAAGAAGAATGAAGTACATTTGTCCAATATTTTTTCCATTGCATTCAAGGTAGGAGAAAACTAGAGATAATAGAAGAACAGAGAAAGAGAGATAGTATTGCATACCATTGGAGTTGTGTAGTTGAGAGGCTATTGTCTTTACCATATACATTATAATTGTTTTCGATGTTAATGCAACCATGCCCATTTATCAAACAGGTAGCAACGAGCGATATGGAGGGGAATGAATGGGTCAACGACACCATGAAAAAGCTCAAGGTATCTTCTCCAATTGGCTTGAATATGACCTGAAAATCAGTAATTTATTTCTTTCCCACCATCTATTGTATTTTTAAATTTCAATCAATGATATGCTCTGAATAGTCATGCCTTTTACCATCTAATATATTATGGATATATGCTTAGGTCAGTCTTCTGTATTAGCTGACACCTAAGTCACTTGGTTCATGTTTGTGTTCAAGTTCGAATTTGGTGACACTCAAAAGTTGTGTAAACTAAATCAAAACAGAAATCACCCCAACTATAGAAGGCATACATTAGTTTGAACTTTTGACACTCATGACTTGAAATGTTACTACAAGTGTCTTTGATTGCATGTGATCATGTCTATTGTGTAAGATATTTGTTTGTAATATCTTTATTTTAGTTTCTAGAAAATGTGTGTCTGAGCCTACTTTTCATCTAGTCTAGATTCTCAGACATTCTTTGGAGTTAAAGTGGTTCAAGTTTATTTATAGTTATTTTGTATAAAAATGATTGTTATCACTAAAAACCCCTGTTTGGAAGTGTTGGATAGGTAGTTGTCTCGGATTGGAGACTCTCAACACTTGAAGGTCATGCCCACAGGAGTGTTGTGTCTTGCATGCTTAGAATCAATGTAGTAAATTGTTGCCTAGGCCCAATGGATAAGGCACTAATATCCCCATCTACTCTTCCTTATTTCTTTTCTCATTTACACTAATTCTGTGAGGGTTTTATTACATAATCACTTTGTGTTTACCTGTCAAAACCCCTAGAGATGGCATGAACCAGCCCGAATCCCAAGGGAGAATGGTAAGGTGGCAATGGCCACTTCCCTGAGTTACTGATTTTGTTGTAGGGCTAGCTCTACCTTGTAGCTATAAAACCCTTACAAATTTTCAGCTAACATATGGTTTAAATTTCAGAGAGGTTTAACAATACAGGACTTCTCCCACATAATCATTTGGACACTTGTTGAGACACTTTTGGAGTCTTATTTCAAGTCAATTTCAGCAGTAAGCTCAGCCCTAGATAAACTCTGTACTCAACTAGCCAATTCTGGAAACTCATAACAGTCATATAGCATGCATTAGGATGAGACATCACACTTAGGAATATCATACTTGGAACATATTTTCATAACATAAATGACTTGTTGTCATTGGCACTTGGAATGGATTGCAACCAACAATGATGACCCTTTTCTGGCCATATTTTTGTGACATAATGGTGAGTTTGTAGGACTGTATAGCAAACTTGGAGGAAACCAAAGCTAAAGATAACGTTAGTACTCCCATAAACGCACATTTGAAATTTCTGTAGCAGCCCTTCTGGACAGATCTGATATAAGGGTTCAGGATGCCATCCAGTAATCTATACCTGCTTATGAAGGCAAAAGCTCTGAGGTCTCACGTGGGGAAAAACATATGATTCAGTAACAGTATTCATGACAACCTTCCTGTACTTTTATCCAAAAGGCAAGTATTAGATTGAAAGGTTGTTAAGAATTCTCTTAGGCCGTAGAACATCTTCTTTTCTATTAGGCTGGTATTTTGAAGCATCTAGAATTATTCTCTATGGCATCATTTTGATCAATCCTAAGCATCACTTTCAGAGTTATTTTTAAGAAAAAGGAAGTAGATTATTTTTAGTTTTGCACTTATAGTCATTAGTCATGGGTTCTAGTTTTGGAATTGCCCCAGTGACTATTTCCACGAGGTCAATATAGGAAATAATTTGTTCCATTTTCTTCTTTCAGGCTAGGCATTTTTTCTCATTAAGTTTGTGGGATTCTCTGGGATCTTGACATTTTTTATGTTGGCCATATCTGATCTGCTTATTAATCCAAAAAATATATACTTATGACTCTATACACAATAGAAATCCCTGTGACTGATTTAAAAATTCAACTTATAACTCCTGGTAAATATCCGCTTATAATTTGCAAAAGGATTTATAACAAAGTTTCAATTTATAATTTGTGGAGTATTTAGTTCATATCACTTAAAATCAGAGTCCAGATCACTATCACTTTTTATATCTTCAAGAATGATTATGAACTTTGTGCTTTGATAATTTTATGGCAATAAATTATTGTGTACCTTCTCAAATTTCCAATGCTGCTGGGTCAAATTTTTCAATCTTATGCTATTTACAAGCTGTACCTTCTCAAAATTTCAATGCATTGTCTTCTTCAATCAAGTGCATATGGGTTTCTTCCAATTGTATGGGTATGCACTACTGCTTGGTGGAAGGTTGGCCAATTCAAACTCACCCTTTTTTAATTGATTTGACCTCCAAAATCAAATTCAAATCGACTCCTTTAATTCAACCCTTTTCCGGGTCCAATGCTGCATTGAATCAAGTGGAATGTCCCTCGCTTGATTGAGTGGATGTGCCAAACTTTGTCTTGGTATGATTTTTTCACGGTCCAATGCCGTGATAAAAGTGGCGGCTTTAAAAATTGATTCTACATTAAACAAATAAATGAAGAGAAAAGACAAGTGGAACAAGAAGCATATTGATATAATATAATTTCTTGTTCATGTTGACTGATCTCTTTGTTTATTTGTTTAACATCCTTAGATGACTTGTGACAATCATATCGTGGCCATGTGCCCAATTTTGGTGAACTATTAATTTATGCCCTATGAATGGTATGCATGTTCAAGAATATGACAAATTTCTCAATTGAATTGTATTTTTTAAGATATTGATTTCTTCCCATAAGCTTTCAGCACTTTAAGTAGGGTGTGTACACATGCATGGATGGATGGGTGGGTACAAGTGTGTGTGCTATGTGCATGGTGTCTTCTTGTGTGTGGCTTAAAATGTCTACCCAACGCAAGGTCCTAAAATTTAGGATCTCTTATCAGTTTCTCTAAATTTCAGAGATTTTTATGATGCACAATTTGTTAAGCTTTATACTATCTTTACAGCATAGTTTCACGTAGTCTATTAGAATTTCAAATGTGAGATAATTTATTTTATGCACGATGTATTATTATTACTCTTTTATAAAAACATTTTTGTTATTATTATACTATTATTTTCACAATTTTACATTTTGATCAATTCACCTAAGTTTGTATTAATCATGATATGCATGGGGGTTAGAACATATTTCCACCAGGGACAAATATCCCAGAGGCTTATGTGAATGGCTCAAGTGAAGAACATGTATTTTTACATTTGCAGATGATGATTTGCTCCTTCCTAGAAATTTTTTTGTTGTTTCACAACAAAACACATGATTATGTGCTTTGAGAAACATATTTGAATGTAATTGTGGTGTTGCACAGTTGCAGCTGATTTTTTTGTAATATTAATAAGATGAAACTGTTGTAATACATCCTATATGTTTTTCTTGCTAAAAAAAAATCATGTTCAAGCCACTTCTACTGTTGCTCTACAAGCCTGAGCTTTTTCCTCTCATTCTAAACGTCTAATTGAGCATCTCACAGCCTTGCTTCACATTAGGCCCTTGGTTTTATCAATTGAAATGATTTTTTTGGGCTTTGAACTCGTGACACCACATTAGGTGGCATTATCAGGACCTAACTAATTTTTTGAACTTGTGACAATCTAATTAGATGAGTTGATCAAGGGGATCAAAAATTATATATTGACTCAATACATTTTGGTGGGTTTTTGATCCTGGTTAACTCAGTAGGTGGGTTGTTGAGAGCCTTATTTGGTTTATTTGGGTGATCCAAATCTTTTATATTGGGCAGCCTAAGCACCGGACAGATTTTCCATGAATGCAGGTGGAAGCTTTATGTTTTGCAAGGTTCCAGATAGAAACTCCGTTAGTGTAAGACTGTCTAAACCCTAAGGATTTCCATATTGGGCTGCTCAAAAGATTACAAGATGGTTGACAATAAAACTTGATATTCCTTTCATGGTGGAGGCCTACTTGGTTTTTAGTTGTTGAGAGGAGGCACATGTTATTTGGTTGATGTGTGTGATCCAAATCTATTATATTGGATTCCTAAAAGAATACAACATTACTGACATAAGCTTGAGATTTGATTATTGTTGAAGCTTACCATGCTTTTCTTTATTGGAATGCGACACATTTGATGTTAGGGTAATGGTTTTACCGAGTGAAATCATTTTCTGGATTTTGATCGTTTGACATCATGTTAGATAGTGTGCTTATCACAACCTTAATGAGGTTTTGAACTTGTGAGAACTTGTTAGATGGGTTGTTGAAGGGGATTCAGATTTTGTGTGGAATCTATTCTATATCTCCACCAGAAGTTGTGAACCAGCAAACCAAATTGTCAGATACCATTTTACTATGTGTTTCTTTGTAATGATTTTGTTGAGAATCATTTTATGGGTTTTGGGCTTATCAGGATCTTAACGAGGTTTTGAATTTGTGACAACTCATTAGATGGGTTGATCAAGGGGATTAAGAATTTGATGTTAGGGTAATGATTTTATTGAGAATCATTTTCTGTGTTTTGAACTTTTTACATCATGTTAGATGGTGGGCTTATCAGGAGTCGGGACCTTAATGAGGTTTTGAACTTGTGGCAACTCATTAGACAAGTTGATCAAGGTGATTCAAAAATTTGTGTAGCATCTCTATTCTATAATTTCACGAGAAATTGTGAACCATTGAGACCAAATTGTCTGGTACCATTTATGTTTGAACGTACACAGACAAATAGTCAGCCTCCAGTATGTCTAAACATACACCATCAAATTGCCAGCTATCAATAAGCATGTGAAGCCTCTGTCTAGTATAAGATTGTTGGCTATTCATTATTCCATTTATGGTGGCTGGCCCTAGTGAAATGACTCCAAGGTTTGAAATGAATTTAACTTGTTATTTGTCATTTGTGTAGGGGTTACACTCTGATGGAAGCCTAGGATTTTTTTGGGAGGGTAAATTTGACATCAGGGTCTGGGTATTATTGGAGATTACTTTATTGATTTTTGAAGTTGTTTGGTATTACATGCATTTTTATATTTACATGATCTATTAGGACTCCTCTTGGAATCAAAACCACTTGGAGTCCAATGATGGTCTGTCTTGCTTCTGGACATTTGGAAGGGATTTTGAGTTGATTAATTCTGAATCAACAATTATAATGCTTAGTTTTTCATTTTTAACACCCATCAATGTATTTGTGAGTTGTACATTTTAAAATCATTTGCTCCCCCAAAAATTAATTTTTTGAATTCAATTTCGATGTCCTTATATGGCGGATTTATCGAGCCAATATGCTTAATAATACATTGAATGATATAATGTGTAACCCAAGACTCTGCATATCTCCAACCCTTATTCTTATCATCTATCATTTCAGAGAATCATATTCAGCTGAGCGATTAATAAAGTGGCTATTTGTTTTTTGAGTGTTCCTTACAAAAGTTATGCATTTAATTATAAACTCAATTATGAATTCTATGATAATATTTATTGGTTTGTATTTTCATGTCTGGAAGTAGTAAAGAAGAGAAGGAATTTATTAGATACAATAAATAAGCTTCACTTACATAAAGGAACTGAAATAATAAGTTAATGTTCTTGAACAGAAAAGGAGTTGTTACCAACAGGTTTAGGAAGCAAATCAAAGGCATGCACCAAGTTTTTCAGGTTATAATCTTAACCTATTCAAGAAGTATATCAATAACACATTAAAGAAGCATTGCATAGTCTACAAGTAAATCACTAACACTATCACTAACATATTAAAGAAGCATTGCACAGTTTGTTCAAGGACTGCGTGGCAACCCATTAAATGATATCCCTGTAGATATTAGAAAATTGGTATGTATTTCCGGTGTCAAGTACCTTTTGTAATAGATCACTACAGGAAAAGACGATACACCTCATATTTTGTAATATAATGAAAGGGTGGTTGCAAGAAAAAATTATCCACATCATGATAAATATAGCTTTGATACCTTTGTTTTATCTTCTCAAGGAATTATCGTCTCTATGCATACATTTTTATCTTGAAATAATTTTAAATGGAAAGGAACCCTTTGTATACTTTTAATTTTTAACCATTGAAAAATCAAAATTTAACCACCCATGTTTCTTTCCCTCTCTCAACAAAATCAAGATTATAGATGGAGAGGATCCACCCAATACAAAGCATTCTTGCTACTGAGGATTCTCGGATAAGGTTCCTTTGTTTATGGGATCCTTGGGTCTTATTTGCTTCACATACCCACTTTTTTGATTGAGATCCTTATATATATATATATATATATATATTGGTTTATTGGGAAGGCTGCAATCTGTTGGATAATATTTTTCCAATTTTATGAAAAAACTAGTAGAAATCCCCAACTGGGATTTTTAGGCTTAAGCCATAGATTTTGTACACATAGAATAATAATATTGGATTTGTTTTAATTAATACATGCAAAGAAATCTATTGTAGACAATTTTAGTCAAACTGATCTTCATTTTGTGTGAAATCATTTAGAAAATATGGATTCCTGGATGGAGGTTATTGGACTATTTGCTGATGTCCGGATCTTTTATATGCATCTGCTGTAAATAGGATACAACAGGTACATGATTTTCCTTAAAGAAAGTTATGCATATACCCCTAGCAATTTAATGAGAGATCTTGTCAGATTTTTTTGGGGGCCAATATATTACCAAATAACACATGCTAAAGCCTCACGATTTCACATAACTTGAACCTGCAACTTGTAATATGAACTTGATTTCCTTGACCATGCCAGGGAAGTAGGTAAGAGACCCCAATCTCTAATTCTATAGGAATTCCATTTTTTAATAGTGTGTTTGATCATTGTATAGGTGGCATGGTGTTCAATTGTAATCAGTACTGCATGAATGCAAGGGTTCAACAACACATAGCCAGTGTATATATCATATTCATGTCTCTTTGTAGTCATTTATATCATTTAATTGTAACTATTAATATATGCGATAGTATTTAATTGTTATTTATCTATGTTAGACAAAAGTGTTCTATAGCTTCCTAATTCAACCAAAGTATTTTTGTTTCTAGGATTGCTGTTTTTTTTTACTAACTGATGGTGTAACTCCATTCCTATGCTGAAATATCTGCAGAGATTTGTAGGTATTTGCCACCACTATTCATCCACAATCAGAACAATAGATTTTTGCACTTTTCTCTAGAATTCTTTCATTATAGAAAAAGGAAGGTAATGATGTGTTCCTTACCCTGCATTGCCAATTATTTTGTGATTGTTTGTCGATCCTAAGATCATTATGGGAGTTGGGCATTTTCTGATAAAAGATAACATTACACAACTTTCAAGTATATGATTTTACAAGAGTTTCCAATTTCCTTTTAGGTTTTTATTTCAATTTTTTTTAAAGGTAGGGACTTTGCTACTGGAATCCCTTGTTGTTGTTAGCTATTGAACATTATAAATAATTTGTTTCATTGTTTTTTTACTTTACAACTGATATTTTTTTTTTGGATTTTGCGGGAGTGAACTTAATAACTAAGTGGGTTATTGAGTATGAAGAGCCTGTTGTTGAGGCTTTTCCATTGAATATGAAGAGCTTTCTGCTGAGGTTTTCAAGCTGCTAAGTATGAGTTAATTGAAGCTGCTACGTGCTCTAAGTATGGCTTAGCAACCAAGTACAAGCGGGATGGTTTAGCCATTGTAATATTTTGAAAAGTCATCGATGTACTAGATGATTTTCATGTAAACTTATACGGAGATAACTTTTGAGAAAACTCATATTTATTGTAATACTTGACATTTCATATAATATAATTTGTGTGATTTAAACCTTATAGGGTTTTACTTTATATTATTCATAAGTGTTGCAATTAACTAATTAATGTGACATTGCATAAATCACATGTGTATTAGATGATGATAAATAATGTATTATTTATTTTTTTAATGTAAACTTAATATCATATTAAAAATATATATTGATTATTAATGGACACCATTAAAACTACTAAAATATAATAACCACATAAACCGACTAAAAATGACTAAATTAGTGACCAATAAATGAGATTAATAACCAAAATTTGCATATAAAATGACCAAAAATTGAGAGATACGTGACCAAACAATGAGATATAAATGACCAAAAAAACGACCAAAATTCGCATACCAATGACCAAAAAACAGTTTTGGTGGTTAATTTATGGTCTTTTATTACACGACCAAATTTGGTCATATTCTAGTTTGTCATGTGGTCATATATTTGATCATTGATTCAAATATATGACCAAATTAATGACCAACTGACAAGCTATAAATGACCAAAATAAAAATGACCAATTTTGGTCACGTAATAAAAGACCGTAAATTAGCCACCAGTGATCGCCAAACCAAAAGTGGTCATTAATATGCGGATTTTGGTCATTTTTTTGGTCACTAATCTCTCATTTTCCACTAGTGACTCTTTCTCTCTCTTTCTCCTTAAAAAAAAATCAATTTTCTTACCTAGTTACTGTGTTCTAAAGCTTCGTTATCATTTGTATTTGTTATATCAAAGTAAAATCTACATAGATCTGCTATTTGAAATCTCATAGTCTAGATCTCAATTCTGAAAAGTATCATTAAGCATTCTAGATCTAGCATAAGGAAATCGTCCGTTTTGCATGGAAAGTTAAAGAAAATTAGTAGGTTGCATGCTCTAGATTTTCTTTTATCTTTTAAAAATATTAAATCCAGCAATCAGTGCATATTTCATTGCCTGCACAAATAGCAAGCCAATATCCCAAGGAAAGCTTGCTTTCCTTGGTTCCTTTTTCACCTATTTAGCTAGTTTTAACTTAATCTTTTTTGAGTTAAGGTAGGCTAATCCAAAGATACTCTTAAAGTGATTTTGGGAATATGTTATTCTAACATGCTTTCTGGTTTTTAGCAGGTGTAACAGAAAAGAAAGGAATATGCTGTTTGAAAGTGGCCTTAGGAGCGTTCAAATCCCCCTAGGGGTCTCCCCTTTCACTAAAATTTAAAAATTTTGCAAAGTTGTAAGATCTTGGTTTCATCCCGTATAAGGACCAAGAGGTTTCTGATATTTCAGCTTGCTGATATTGTAACCAATAATAATAAAAGAAGATATTTTTTTGAGTAGGCTCTTTCGAGCCTGCTCCCCATCCCCCCAGGGGGGATCTGTGTCTGTTTCACTTTTTTTATTTTTTCCCTTTTTCTGCTCTATTTTAGTACTGACATGTAGGATTGTATACTTTGATATAATTTTGCATTATTCCATACTTTAATTTCAAAATTAATCATACTACTTACCCCATGACTTCCCGATTGACCCGTGAGGGGAAAAAGATGCGTGGTAGGACTAATTAGAAAACTGGCGTTGTGTATCTTTGATTCCTTTTTCATTAGTTGTGTCATTAGTCGTAATAAAATTAACCCCTCCTTGATTCCCTAATTGAGATCCACTTGGATCGAAAGAGGTTCCTGGAGGGTTTTCTTTTTAACAAGAACACCTATCTTAAAATTTACTAAAAATAACGAATACTCCAATGTGTATGCTCTGTACTTGGCTGCGGTTCATCCGATCAGTCAAGCTACATCAAAAGCACTTGAGTGACTAGAATAATTAGGATTCACTCTCCCCAAATTGATAAACCATCAGGTGAAAATCCAACTCCTCGACCAAACTGTAAGCAGTGACAAAATACCGAAAGGAGTGGGAACAACTGGAAAGTGACCTCGAGGCGTCGATCTCTGTCACACCCTGACGGGTGCATTATGAAAAATAGTCTTCGAGACTCTGTTCCATCCCATAAACACCTTGTGGGTAGCCGTGAAAGTTCACTTTGGGACATACTCCAAGTACCCCTCGGGTATATCTGGAGTCCTCTTTTTGCCTAGTTTAATTCATTCACCTTCCACATTAATTTAAAATCTACCAAGAGACATTTGCAAAACATTATTTCAAGCACATGCAAGCTCATTATTTTCTCTGTTGACTCCATTTAAGGAACTTGTGATTTATTTATTTCCATTATATATATATTGAGTGTCATTACTGTGCTTATATGCTTTAAATCTTGCATCTTGTTATCTTTTGTTTCCACTGGTTAATTTCAAAACTCCTAAACAACTTAATCAATTTAACACCCTCACACTAAGTAGTTAGCCTTAGTAACTTAATAGGGTCTAACCACCTTTGGATTCAATAGGAGTTGAGACTAAACTAAGGAGTCAAGAACAAGGTGACAGCCTTGAATCGAGACTTTCCCCCAGGGACACACTGAGTGGATTGAATATTTCTACCACGTAACCCAGGTGTGTGAAAGGTGGTAAGAGGAAGGTGTGCTATGGTTTTACTGTGACATAATAGTAGAAAATGTGACCAATACTTAATTGTTAAAGTGAAACAGTGACTTAACTAGCAGAGGACCAGTGGCAATGATTTCCAGTACTTACTTCAGTTATCAGAAGGTTCAAACAGTGAACTAATTCTACAGTTAGTTAGACAAGTAGTTAATTAGGGTTTTTTAACCTAATTTTGCAAAAAACAATTATTTTGTTTATTTTTGTTAAATCAGATCCAAGTTTTCAGGATCAGAGTATTTTTGTAAAGGCTATAAAGCCTAAGAATTATTTTATTGAAAGGATTCAACTTTGGGGACTTGTAGACTATACTATTGTCAACTTCTCATTTTGCTCATGATTTAATATAAGCTCTTTTGTTATCATTTGTTCAACTTCCATTTCTATCTTTTCTATGCTTATGCTTGAATGTGTTATTCAAGTTATATTCAAGTTAATTAATGACTGATAGCTGTCACCCTATTGGCATGTTAATGTGATTTGAATTATAAGTACCATCCTTATCATGATTTAGCCATTTATATGCATCTGTTTTCTGTGTAAATCTACCAGCCTGATGAGTTCTCCATCCCTGCACCCTATTGTCAACCTCTGAACAATGGTGACTAAAGCCTTGTACCTGATTGAGTTTTATGCATGTCTTGAGAGTGGAAGGTCCTATAGGTCACTTGACTTGATCCATTTTAGAAAACCCTAAAAACATTGTAACTTGCCAGGCATCCTCGAGCTGCAACCTACAGGAGTTTCCTGGAGTGATAACACTATGTTGTTTTTGCATATTTTTAAAGAGAAGGAACTGGTACTAGGGAGAACAATACCTTGCTTCAGTAATTCTTGAACAAGCATCTCAATCTTGTCTTGTGGTGAAAAGGGTAGAGATAGGGCATGATGTTGGGATGGACTCTTCTTAGAAAGAACGAAATATGGTGGTCCGTTGGTATTGAAGGTGGTAATCCCATTTGCTCAGCAAAAACACATGCATATCAATCCAAAATTTGTTGTAGATCCAAGGGAGTAGTTGAGACCATTGAAGGTTACATCTGAATGAAATGGAGCTGAGGGATGACACCATGTGAATTATTCTTAAGGATATTTTCCATGCGATGTAAACCGATGATGCTGAGAGACACTGGTTGTAATCACTTCAATGTGTGGTTTTTCCTATTCACTGAAAACTACATCCACCATTCAACAAAATACCATAAAATGGATCTAAGTGTGCATAACCATTGAGCGCCCAAAACCACATGGAATCCACCTAAGAAAAAGGAAAACATGTCATAGTGAAAGTTTTAATTCCCAATAGAGATTCACACACTGCGACACTTCCCTTTGCAAGGTAAGGTTCCCCCATTGGCAATCATGACTTCAAATTTGGCGAAAGGATGGACAAAACAATCAGTGTGTTTGGCGATCCTGGGGTCAATGAAGTTATGAGTGCTACCGGAATCAATGATTATTGCAAGAGGGAGATTTTTGAAGAAACCCTTGACCTACATAGTTTGTGGGGTGGTGACTTTGAATAATGCATGGAGATATATCTTTGGCCGGTCATCCTGAGTAAGAGGGTCAACAAGCAGCTGCTGAATGTTTCCCTCATCATCTATTAGATCCTTAGTATGATCAAAAATTTCAAGGGAAGGAAGAGAATCCAAATCCATGAGATAGATATTTCGCTCAACACATCAATGTCCGAAGGTGAATTTCTTGTCACAATTATAACAAATCCCTTTTTCCCTACGTTACTGTATCTCGCGTTCACACAAATGCTTAATAGGAGTGGTTCTAGGAGCTGGCATAATTTGAGGTCTTTGGGGAACCATATTTATGAATGGAAAAAAAGTAGATTTGGAGCATTGTTGAGCCTTGATCTTGTCCTCCGCTAACTTAGGAAACCCTATGGATTCCATCATTGTGTTGGTAAAGGACATTTTAACCTCATATTGGATTGCATCCTTCAGACCACTGATAAAATAAATCATGTAGAATGCATCAAGCAATCCTTCTGTGTGATTGTCCAGTTTCTCAAATTCCATTTGATACTCCCTCACAGTGCCAGTTTGGAAAAGTTTGGTGAGTGGTCCCGTGAAGTCATAAAAAACACTAGGGACAAATAATTGCAAAAGGAGTTGGCAAAAATATGTCCAATTTGGCTATGCATGAGCCTTGATGTATCAACAAAACCCTTAAAGGGCTTCATGTTCCAAATTAAAGGATGCAAGTGGGACTTGATTGACAACAAATCTGTTATGTAGACTGAAATATTGTTTTTCCCTGTAAATCCATCCAGTCGGATCATCACCACTCAAGTGAGGAAAATCAAGCTTCGTCCCACGAAATTTGTTAGAGGAAGAGAACATAGTGTCTACAGAAGACTCGGGATGTCGTCAGTTGCTCATGGGTGAATGCTGAAGATGGCGAATGAGAATTTTTGGATCAATATCTTTGAGTTTGGTCTTGATGGCAGCAAGTTCTTCTTTCATTTATTTATTTTCTCCTGTGCAGGTGAAAACCATAAGCAGATTATTTTTATTTTTATTATTATTATTATTATTTTCTCCTGCACAGGTGAAAACCATAAGCAAATTATTATTATTATTATTATTATTATTATTATTATTATTATTATTATTATGAATACTACTGGCCTCCCACAAGAACCTGTTACCCAAATATGATGCAATAGGATCATGCAAGTGGGTCAAAACAACAACACGCACACACCACCTGGATGCGTGCACGCACATTTGCTTCAGCAGTGGCGAACCCCCATGTCGAATTTCTAGCATGGATAATAAGAGTGCACACGCACCCCTAATGACGCACTCACATGCCTATGTGCACACGCATATGTGGACACATGCACGTGTTTGGCGCGATCACACACAGCGATGCACACGCATCCCTGTGTTTAAAAAAATAGTGCACAATTGTTTTGTTTTCTGCCAACCCGTGAGCATGCAAGTAGGCGTTAACAACCCCCCAAGGAGACAAAAACGACCCCCAAGGAGCCCAACAAAATTATCCAACTTGCCTAAAACGATGTTGGATTAAGGTAAATAGAGTAGGAATGCAATTTATTTATGTTTATTTCAATGTTTTTTATTGTTTTTCAAATAAAATACAAAATTTAAAAAAATTGAAAATCAATTGAAATGGGCAAAATTTGATATTGTAGGTACAAATTACCTAAACACAATGACAAATACCAATGAACCATCCCAAGAAAGGAATGAAGCAAACCAATCAGAGGACCCAAACCCCGAATTAAACTGCAAGAAAACCCTGAAGATGAATTACACGGGGATTTAAACCAATTAAGTATTTTGAGTGATGAACTGAAGAACACTAGGGAACCCTCTCGGGTTTCCCTTGCCACATCACTACAAAACATAATATAATCTATCAACATTTCCCATAGTGAGATAACTATTTTGAGAGAATATAGGGCTTGAATGAGAGAGCATTATAGAATTGGTATATCCAAAGAGGATATAAAAACCTGAATATCACAAAAGCCCAACCGTGGAGCAAATCTACAGATCTGAAAATAGGACAACCTCTATATCTGAGAAAGAGGTGAGTTTTCATGGACTGGTGTAATTACTAGCCATGGAGAGAAAACTAGAGGAACAAATGGTTCATGGTTTTTGACAAGCCTCCATGCAACAATGTCGAGGTCCCAAAGTATTTTCTGAGGAAACTATGGGATGAGTTTGTGTTAGGGTTCCATGTGAACTACTTCAACATCACTCATTTCTAGGGCATTGGTTTTGGCTCATCCCAAGAACCACCTCACGCCCACCAGAACCCACTCAGAGGACCTCCTACACCTAGGCGGGATCCAAACCCGCTTCCTCAACCCCTTGGGTTAGCTATTGGGCTAGATGAGATCCATGAGTCCGTTAGACGTGCCAAATGGCACCTTATCAGGCATACCATATTTGTGTCTATGTCCTTGTAGAGTGAGGAGGACCACCCCGAGAGAGACACTTCTACAAAGTCTACTGGTAGTGGGTTAGGGAGAGAAGCTACAGGTGGTAGCCAGGATGATCCATCTGGCTCAATGGGACCAGTGCCACATCATTTTTCTCATTGTGGGAATCGATGCTAGGTTCCCACACAGGAGAATGCCATAGAGAGCTTCCTACACCAGGTTAGTTATTGTTTTATTTAATGTTCAATTATTGATTATATGTTATGCAATCTCATAATTTATTATAAATTTTTCTTAGAATCAGATGTTGATGAAGTTGATTTTTTTAATGTGCAACTATTCAGTCTAGAGTATCCAACACCTAGGTGGGAGGATGTTGGTTCATTCAACTTAGATGGAGCCATCATAGCTGCAGAGGACATCGCGGCACCATACACACAGGTATTTTTCTTTCAGTAATTAAATTTAATGTTAGTAGTTAATATTTTCATCCAATGTAGTTAATATTTAGTAATTGAATCTAAATATTTTTGTACAAATGAACAGGTGTCCATAGGATTGAGTGACCATCCATTCCCACTGGGGATTAGCAGATCCTCTCATGAGCAGGTATCTTGTAATAAAGTATAAATTTCATTTCAGTTTTTATGGTTAGATTTGTATAGTTATATTTTTATGTAATAATATATGAGGCCATGAATATGTATGCAGGTTAGAGTACATAGGCACGTTGGTGTCACTATCTCTCCACCAACTACATTTTTCCCACCATATATGCCAGGTGTATCCCCTGGCATACATGTCCCTTTCCCTTCATCCCTCCCCACCTCGTTCCATCCATCCCTTTCCTCCCATCTACCACCACACTTCCATCCAGCTCCCCCTTCTTCATCACATCCTTCCCTCACTCCCCCCTACCCCACCCATCCACCACCACACTTCCATCTATCTCCCCCATCTTCATCATAGCCTTCCCTCACTCCCCCCAACCCCACCCATCCACCCCCTCCCTTGCAGTTTCCCATGTTTCCACCCTCCCCCCTCTGACCACATTACGCCATCCATCCAAATTCACCCATCCCTCCACCCCATCCCAGACCTCATCCCCCTCCCACATATTCCCTAAGCACCCTCATTTCCTCTTCCACGGTGGCCCGTTCCATTCTACAACCAGTTGGTGTTTATCGTCATACCTCACCACTTATCCCACTCCAGTCCACACCCTCTCCCACCATGCTCCCTAGTGTTGTAGCCAATGTCGATGTGGCTACATCCTCTACTATTACATCCACCCTAGCATCAGAGCAGGGTGTCTATCCCACTGCTCCACCTATGACCCTTGAGGACATGTCGATTGCTCCGCCTTCCAACCCCCAGGACCATCCTGTTGTGTTCACGATGAGATTGATTAGTTTATGAAAATCTCATGCAATATTAATGAAAATTATCATAGGCAGTAAATTGTATGATTTATCTTACTGTTTAAATGTTGCAGGATGGCATTGTTGAGAGACTTGGATCACGAAGGAGGGTAGCCCACTCACCACTTACTGTCTCGTCTCAAGTGATCTATTTAAAATTTGAAAACGTAATTTTTACTTTTAAATTGTGTTTTATACTTGTATAATTTCTTGAGGATTTGACATTTGATTATTGTCATTTCAGAGCCCAAGGGGAGGTGGTCGAAGTGGCCAGAAGAACCAAGCTTCCTCTAGCTCGAGAAGAGGAAGCTCGATTTTGTAGGTGCACCTGGAAACTCTGAGGGTGGGAAGGAGGATTGAGAGACCCTCCTATGTACACTATCCATGATGTGGCATTTTGGAACAAGTTTCCATATTTTGCATAGGTCACAATTTGCCATATTTTGTATATGACACGAATTGCCATTGTATAGACATTGGGAACAATGTTCCCTTTTTCACTACTGTTGTATATGATTGGAAATTTTTGTATATTAATATATCATTTTGTACTTCTTTATATTAATTTTCCTTTTATTATAGATTTGCATGCACTATGTCGAATGCAATAGTAGTTTCCAATTGATGTGCTTGCAATACTTATTGTTGACAAAGCAATAAAGTTTGTATGTTCACAATAAAATGCATAAAAAATTTAACATTGTAGTTTAGTTAACAAAAAAATACACAAATGCATAAACGTGTGCAATAACAATTATAATTGAACTCTAACTCCTATAGAACCCTAACTCATATTGAACGAACATACTAACACCTATAGTCTTATTCATTGTCCAAATTGCAATAGAAAGCACTTGTTTTCCTTTGGTATTTACATAGTAATTATTGTCTCATTTTGCAAGCTAGAAATTGATATTGGAATGATCTTCTCTTACCATTTGATTGACTGGAAATTTCATAGTATTGATGAGTTGAGAATCATATTGAACATGACTATTGTTGGCTTGCATTTGTTACATCTACTTGGCAAACACTGATTTTGATAAATTTGGCAATTCATATCATTTGAAGGCGAAGTTGACATTGCTTACTCTCATTGAATACATACATTATTTTTATGCTATTGTTGAGCACTTGCAATTTTAACAATCTATTGTACTAGTTGCAATTTTAACGATTTAAGGGTTAGCATGCATAACCTAGGGTTTAGAATCAATGGCGAAACCCTAACCCTAACTGAAGTTTAAAGGTTAGCATGCATAATCTAGGATTTATAATCAATGAGGAAACCCTAACCCAAACAATGTTTTGGGGTTAGCATGCATAACCTAGGGTTTAGAATCAATGATGAAACCGTAAACCTAGGAGGGAAACCCTAACACCAACCCTACCTAACCATCTCTTGTGACCTCTTATAAAGTACCTTTTTGTTTGTATATGATCATGCCTATGATTGTAGTCATATGTCACATATTCTTTATAGACTAATCAAATGAAATACTTCAAAGCTTAAGCATGGATTACTTCACATAAGGCAGGTTTAGAGCTTCATGAGAACTCATTTTATAAACCATAGTGAAACAAGTAAAACATAGCTCATATTCATCTTACATGTGTTTTGGACTTGGCTTTTCCATATCAATAGGACTTCTACTCTATTTTCTAACCTTTACTAATCCTAGAACCATCTATCAAGTAGACTGTAATACTACCTATTAGGAATCCATAAGATACACCTAAATCATTATATTCTAGCCTAACCCTTTCTAAAACCCTTTCCCTAGACTCCTAGCTTTCCCTATCTCTAAAGAAAGGCTTATTCCTTTCATTTCCACACTACTTAGACCCCATGGCTCTCCCTATATCTCTGACTATAATATCCATTTTGGACAGCCCTAGAACACTACTAAATCATCCTAAGATACCCTAACTTCTTCACTGTAATATCATATTTAGGAAATCCCTAATAGCCTTATTATCGACCTATCATAGCCTAAGGTCACTTCCTTGCCTTCCTATCTTACCCATTCACTAACGCCTCACCTAAAATTTTTCCATAACCCAATTGAAAGTGGCACAATGACACCCTAAAGGGATTGTATATATAAACAATCATTCCCATCCATACTTAAACAAATTGGACAGTGGTATATAAACATCCATAGCTTGTAAAAATACTATAAAAGGCCTTGAATTGCTTGGAACTCATTGCATGTTATCAAAATCCAAGTGAATATACTTCTTATCGTTCCTACTTGACTGGAAATTACATCTTGCACTGTCATAAGACATTTTACTTGACTGGAAATTTGATTTGGTTTAAGAGTCCCATTGGCTTGGAAACTTGGCACTTGTAAAATTGTTTATCATTGATGTTTACTTAAAAATATTGTACATTTGTATTGACAAGATAAAAAATGAAATATAGGACTGTCATAATGCTAAATGCTTGGCTGGAAATACTTTTGTTATGATGATACCTTTCACTAATTCAAAGTTCCATTTCAACTCTTGTTTATCATTAGTACTTGCATTTGGGATTGTACACTCATTTTGGCAAGCTGGAAATTAGTGTTTTGGACTGTCATAATCATTTTGACTTGGCTAGAAATCATTCTTAATTTAACAGTCCTATATTCATGAAAAGTGGATTGATTGGGGTCTATGTCAATGTATGTTGGTTGCAAAAGAGGTTGACTTTGTACGATATAATGATAAAATCCCATCAACACCACTAACTTGCTTCAACCACATGCATAATTGAAATGAAAACGTCCCATAAAAAATGTTCTTCCTTGACAAATAAAAAATGAAACAAGTTCATGAATATGTGTCTTCTATAATGATCTATTGAGCACTTGTAATTTTAACGATCTATTGTACTTGTTGCAATTTTAATGATTTAAGGGTTAGCATGCATAACCCAGGGTTTAGAATCAACGAGGAAAACTTAACCCTAACTGAAGTTTAAAGGTTAGCATGCATAACCTAGGCTTTATAATCAATGAAGAAACCCTAACATGTAATATCCTATTTAGGGAAGCCCTAATAGCCTTCTTATTGACCTATCATAGCCTAAGGTCATTTCCTTGCCTTCCTATTTTACCCACTCACTTCCTATCTTGTCATCCCTATTGATCCTTCCTTTGGTAGCGACATGTTCTCTTTGGGTGTACAATCATGGTTTGAAGGGTCATTTTGGCTAGCAAGTTCCTTTTATTTTAGAGGATTTTCCTTAGTCATCATCTTGATGGCCTACAAAAGTGCATGATGACCTATCCAAAGGTTTGCACTTAGGATATCTAATGAAATAAACACCATTAAAGTTTACTTAACAAATTCAAGCCAAAATTATCTCAAATTAGCATGCATAACCAATGCTAGAATCTACCCAATCATAAAGATAATATAAGCTAAAATTCAAATATCCAAGTACAAAATATTTGGACAACTAAAACAGTTTTATGTATATGTATATATATGATATATATGTATATATATTTGGAAACCATAAGAGAATCTAGCCCCAAACTATCATTGTTGTCATTAAGGTATCCACACTATAATTGTTTTCCTTGTTAGGGTTTATAAACCCTAATCAAAGTTTCATCATAGAAGCACATGGCATTTCAGGCAAGTCTAGCACTAGTTTCGACGTCAACATGTCTATCCTAGGATGATTCCTCAAACCCTAGGTCTTTGACTATTGCATCAACACAAGCACCAAGACCTCCATGGAAAACCAACTAAACTTAAAAAAATCTTCTTCTAAGCAAGGAAACAAAAGAAGTTTGAGATTTATCAAGTTAAGTTTTCCATGGTCTTTCCCTAACCTCCATGTATCACACAAGAACAAGACTGCAATATCACCAAAGACATTAGCTCTTTTCTTTGTATCTTCTACAGGGTTGGAACCCTAATTCTACCTCCTTTGCCTTCACAACAAGAGCTATATATTATGCAAGACAACCATCAATTCCTCTAGTATTATATCTTCTTCTCCAAGGTTTACTTACATATATAAACCCTAGTGTCCTCATGCATATTGAAGTTTCCACATGTAATGCATTCCTCCTGTAGTTGTGTACCACATATTCTTGTTCCCAATGCTCCTCGACATATGTGTCATAGGTGGTTACAATTCTCCAATGCTTATCCTCAATATGTGTGCCAAGGTGGTTACTATGCTCATTTTCTTCTCCTAAATATGTGTGTGAAGGTGGTCACTATGGTCCAATATTTCACTTATCTTCATCCTAATATCACAAGGAAACCCAACAAAATAAAACCTAGTCCAAGTGTACGTTAACACCATGAAGATACATCCCTTAGGGCACTCTTTCCAAGCATATAACATATCCAGAACCTCTTTTTACAACAAATTACAACATTAATAAATCTACTGAGAAAAACCCTAGTTTACGAAACTGAAGCACACTGAAGTCACTAGTCCATGCAAATGCAGTGGAGAGGGCCCACTAGAGGTAATGGCATGCCAGGACACCAATGGATTCTACGGCTCATCGATCTGACCTTCAATTGTCGAGTTATGTCGAGTTGGAAGTCGCATGAAAATGTCATTTAGGGACACTTGGTCACTCTCGGTTCGAGATGACACTGTAATTGTTGGGCATGGTAAGAGCATGATTAAAAGGTTGAAGAAGGACTTGGGAAGTCAATTTTCAATGAAGGCTTTAGGTCCAACACAATAAATATTGGGCATGATGATTATATGTGACATAAGGAACAAAAAATGTCATACTCCATAGTGACCAAGTCCAACTCTAATATCTCTGGAATGTGATTTTCTTTCCATCGATGTGGAATGAAGTATACTATCTCATATCTCTACCGCCACCTATGTCCCGATTGGAACACTTAATATGCAAGCAAGCAAGGAACTATATTTCTCCAAAAAAAGATAAAATAAATGTTACTTGGAAAGACATACTCCGAGTTGTCCTAGAAGACTTAAGATGGGTGTATTTAGCTATGGTATATGATAGAAACTATATCTCTTAAACATGAACAACTCTTTGAAATTTATTTGTGTGATACCTTATGCTTTCACATTGAATTCTAATTATTGACTCAAATAGAAGAAGGATAAAAAATTACTAGAATAGCAATTAAAATTTAGAGATGAAAGCATAATGCACAAGTTAAATACACTTACTCACATGCTTCAGCCTCTTGCAAAACTCACCATAGAATGTTTAACGGAGTTCCGATAGATGAACCGTCGGTTCCGTTGGGATCATGGCATGGGATTATGGCTAGGGTGGAATCCCACCTGACTCCATGCGACCTGGGCATACCTTCAGGACATATTTTGAAAACTAGGGTTTCACCTAAGTGTAGTGTAAGCGCAATTACCCAATCGCATTCAATATAGCCACATGGATCCTCTATGTTTCTAATTTCCTCCATCAATCTATCATGCTCTAAATGAGGCAAGAAGTAATGTACCTTGCTTGAGTTCTTGGTTGAAATTGTTTGTAGATGGATGTTCGTGCCAACAATCAAGTTTGTGAAGTGATAGACCATAGAACCTAGTCTATAATCCATGAATACATGCCCAATAGTTCTTCTTGATTTCCCATCTAATGTAAGATATTCACCCTCAACCACCATCGATCCAATAGGAAATTCATTGCCTTCATCATCAATCAATGATCCGTTCAGGATTTTATTACCTCGAATGCATCGTTCCAACTAGTAATCCGTGCCCCATTCATTGTATTTCGAGGCAACAAATGCATATATGTGTCCTGGTTGTACAAGATCTAAGATATGGTCGTAGTCTGTCGAAATCACTGATTGACCCTCCTCTAAGTGGGTTGTTCACTGACTACACATGGGTCTAGTGCAAGTGACACATGATCCCAATCATCAACCTAATCCATGCATTTACATTCATCCCATTCACCACTGCTACAAGGGCTACAAAAGAAAGAAAGTTTCCACATCCATATTTCAAATAGGGGGTTTTTTGAGCTTCAGACCGAATGAAATCCATGTGTTCCTTGTAATGTGCCGCAACTATAGGAACGTCATCGATCTATGTCAACCACATGCCAAAAATTCTTGACTAGCCTTCCTACTCGTGTTGATGTATGTTGCACTTTATTTCGGCCTGACACTATTGCAGAGCACCATTGAACTATGGATTCTACATCTTTGATATGGGGGTTTCTAGTAAACCTCATCTCCTCCCTTCATAGTGCGGTCTTGATGCATGCAATGGCCCCGTCATGATCACCTTTGTCGTTCTCGGTCTCAAAGTAGTTCCATATATGTGGCACATTACAAGTCTTATGTAACATACTCATCCTTTGGAAGACTCGGGCATTTTTGAGCTAGCCTGCACAACCATATGACCATATCCAACGTTGACCCATCTATATATATCCCTCCTTTAGCTAATCATAGAAAATCCGAAAACAATGTTGCACATAATGCATATCATGGCATTTGTCATCACTTATGTGAAAGATTATCTCCTTCAGTATTATCCCATTGTTAATGCTGCTCTGAGGGCCATGCCTATACGTAATATGTACCATGATGCTGAATTGGTCGGAATGGTAGTATTGAGTCTGAATTTCATTTTCTGGTTGAAGGGTGTAGTTTTCTACAAAATTCACAATTGACAATATGTTCCCAATGGGAAAGTTGTCCCTGCATTGTCTGTACTACTCATCTTGCCATCGCGCTACATGCATATGTTGAACATACTACTCTATTTTATTGTAGAAATCCATAAAAAAATCACATACCCGTACTTGTTTCCATGAAAACAAGGGTCGTATTAGAATGTGACCTTTAAAGAATGTATATGTAGAAACTGAACATGTAAGAGGAAAAACATGCAATAATCATTTGCACCTGTGAATTCACCAATGCAGTATTTTTACTTTCCTTTTCACTATCTGATTGATAGATTATGTACTTGAAGCTCTGCATCTCCACGCTCATATTTCCAAATTGATGCTCATTGCTTCCATGAATGCAATGGTTCAAAAGAGAAAACCCACTGCACCTGGAACAATGCCCATATTTGTCACATACCCCAATTTTGTAAAATTATGTAATTGTTTTATTTAATTTTCTAAGACATTATGATAAACTTAATCCTAAGTAGGAATTGATGACTCAGCAGAGTCAACAGTTATGGAGTGTAATTGAAAATATTTTATTAATAATAATTATATTATGGAGACAACAGCATGGGAGAGCTGTTAAAAGAGGTTACTGGTCAAACTGGGTATTGGAACTAGGTGGAGAGGCAAAGGACAAGTGGCAGCATCCTCAAGCACTTCCTAAGTTGCAGGTGGCAACTTCCCTATATTTGGGGTCATGATTCCCCAAGAAAGTGGAATGTGGGCAGGTGGCTCATTAAATGACAGTTATCCCAATTAAGACCTAGGCAATCTTTAAAAGTACTGAATGAAGAGAGCTTTGGCTGCTCAGTTTTTACTCCATGAAGAATTCATTCAGTTGAATGTGATTCAGGAGTCTTCATTTGAGGAAAAGGGAAAATAGAAGGAAGTGATTGTGAGTGAATGTTTGCAGGAACTTGAAACTGAGTACAGCTAGTTGAGCTGTGGAAACTGTCTCAAGGATTCTGACTTAGTATAGAGCTGAAGGACTGTATATGTTTTGCTGCACCTAGTTCCAAATCCAGGGAGACCAGATTGAGCTCGGGGGTCCTGAGAAGTCGTTGTTTGAGCGCTCTCCAGGAATTGGTAGGGAGGAACGGCCTCCCATTGCTGTTGTTGTCCACAGCAGTTTAACAGGTTTTTCATTCATATCTCTATTTCTCTTCTGTGCTTAAATAGATAAATAGAATGATTGTTAAGTATCTGGAAGAAATTGTTAGTACCTTGAATTGTTAGTGTAAAAACTTGTTAGTATTACCATGTTTTTCCACACCTGATATCATCAGGTAGTACTCTAGCATGGTAGCTCAAGCTTAGAAGAAGTAATCTCCTAAACTGAGTTCCCTAGTTTATCCTAGTTTTATTATAAATGTCTTACTGTGTAATTATCTTTTATTTAAGCTGTCTCATTTGTAGTTTTCGCTTGAATCTAAATTGTATTATGTTCTCTGGAAAAGAATTAACAGTACATGAAAAGAAAGACTAAGTATACTGGAAATATAAGATACATTCGTTTCTTTCTGTGTAAAGTAAATGCATTGCAG
>LPNX010329717.1:0-23269 GCA_001517045.1 Pseudotsuga menziesii
TATCAATTGGTAGTGAATTCATGGATAACTTGTAACTCGTGCATCGATAACATGTAATGAATGGTAGCGCATGCATGAATAATAGGTAGTGAGAGACAACTGTTTTAACTAAAGAAGGTAATACTTAGCATCTAGAAAACATGTTATTACAACTAAGCATAGAAAACAAATAACAGATAAATTTTTCATGTCACTTAGCTTGTGACCTATTAGTGAACTCATAAGTAACAAGTTAAATGGTTGTGCTATTAATATGTATGGTATTGATATTCATTTAAAATTAAATTATAATAACTCTTTCTATATTTGGAGGGGTTGTGATACGGGGACCAATACAAAATTTGAACTACTTGGTGTGTGAAGACTCTTCTAAATTAAAAGGTGTTGATCATCTTCAGGTTATTGGTAACTTGAAAGAGATGACAAGATAGGCTAAAGACAAATCGATGCTCAAGGTTCTAAAACTTGGATCACTAGTGCAATAGAGTGGTGAATCTAAAAAGGAAATTTTCTTAGATTACTTTTTCCCATATCTCTAATCAATTCAATATGGTTGTAGATAATCTTTCAAAGAGGGAAATGGGCCGTAGGATGGAAAAATACATTTTGAAAAAGTACTAGAAAACTCCATGGTTTCCAAGAGCTCTTTAGATATTTTCTAGTTGACCTGGTCCTTTTTGGCAGACTTTTGTATTTAAAGGGAAAGTATTGTGATTTGCTACAAATTTTGTAATACTTTTGCTCAAATGAATGTGAAAATGTGAGTTGTTTTGTTTAAACTATGCTATCATGAATAACGAAGTCGAAATTGTGAGTTATCTGGTTTAAACTATGTTATCATGGATACCGAAGTCTTTTTTCTGGATTTCTTTTTCGAGTAAAGATGTAAATTAGGAAAAATGTAATCTCTGATTCTTTTTTTTATGAAGAATAAGCCAAGTGTTTTTTTCTTATTAAAAAGATAGCAATTCAATATGTCATTTATGGATATAGAAACACTTAAATGGAAATAGAATTTGAGTAAAAAACAAAACATTACATTTTGCATAGATTTAATTAACTAATTCTTATTGGAGATTTACATATAGATTGCTCACTAAAGCTAGATTCAATTAGCATTTTTAGTAGATATTTACATATAGATTACTTATTCTATCTTTGAAATACCTAAATCTCCAAATTGTTGGAA
The DNA here is from genome assembly GCA_001517045.1 of Pseudotsuga menziesii. Lineage (NCBI taxonomy): Eukaryota > Viridiplantae > Streptophyta > Pinopsida > Pinales > Pinaceae > Pseudotsuga > Pseudotsuga menziesii. The sequence goes on from LPNX010329717.1 coordinate 1,190, forward strand.
ATATCCATATAACAAAGATTTCTGTCTATTTTTAAATACCCAGCTACTTCAACATACAAATAATAGTTGGGTTGTTAGAAACTTGTGACTCTTTAATATTTATATAATTTTCTCATTAAAAATTTAATTTCACAAATTCTTTAAATTAAGAAAATATTTTTTTTGAACCTAAACTTTATTTTGAACATCAAAATCTTTCAGTTTCATATATATAAACTTTTGGAAAGTTTTTTAAAACCGTCAAAACAAAAAAAAATCTAAAGCTTTTACGACTCTACACACATTTATTGTAAAAAGGGGTGAGATAAAGACACTAATATGGTCATGATGCATGAGGTGATTTTAAAGAAGTTATTAGATGATAATCCTGAAAAAATACATACCACTAATGAACAATTAACCAAGGAAAGGGGTGACTAAAAAGAAACAAAAGGTGAGGAGAAGGAATAAGTAGAACAACCCCAATCGGATTAGAACATGAGAGTAGTAAAAATGAGAAAGAATTAATTCAAAGCAAAAGTATGGGCAATGGTGTTGCTAATTTCTGGTGGAACATTAACAACTGGAGACCCAAGTTAGCACCATAATCTCCCTTAGGGCTTCATTCAACTTCATAATCCATATTAAAATATGGAAACCTTCTAAGGATGATACAATTCTCAAGCCACCATAGAAATGTTAAGAGTTGCAGGAAAGGGTTTCCCTAAGCGTCTAGTAGATAAATGTATGATAAGAAGAATGAAAGGAAGGAGGTATAGAAGAGTGTGAAAATATAGAAGGGATTGAATGATGGGTTGTCCAAGATAATCAGGTTAAGAAGTATGAGGAAGATGAGCATTCCTATGAGGAGCAAGGGGGAGATGAGATAAGATAGAATAATTTTATTAATGTTAAATGAGTGACCACAAACAGTTCAATGGAGCTACTAATTACAAAGTACCAATATACTTTGGAAGCTTATAACCAGTACTATATACTTGGAAAAAGGAATATATAAGCTAAGAATTGAAATCTAGTAACAAAAAATGAAAGTGGCGACGAAGAGATTGAGTATATCCTAAACCATATGGAATGACAAGTAACATAGTTACGTAGGATATTTCCATTAGGTTCAAGGGACAACTATAATCCTGTGACAAATAGGACCATCGATATTGATGAGACTAAGTGTTAGTTCCTAGATAAGTTGATGCAGAGAAAACCTACCTAATGTACTAGAAGGATAGTATCTCGGTGAATAAATTCATGTATAAAGTTAGTTGAAAGGCACACATTTTGGGGCAAGAGGAAAAACTTGATTTGGGAAGGGAGGATTATGTTGAATTGGAGGCAACAAAAAGGCATCCATTTTTTGGAGGGCATCAGGAAATCCTTCTTATTATGGATCTTGTGCTCATGATAATTACATCCTTCTTGGGATTTTCGGAGAGGATATAGATTGAGATATAAGGGGATTGAGAAGGTTTTATACTCCTCTCAACATCACTCATGACTGATAGATATATAAGAAATGTCATAACTATCACTGAATGAGAGGATTAAAAACGGTAACAATGAAATGTGTTGGGGACAAAGAGAGTGGATGTTCAAATTTCCTAGAAAAGTAAAAATCCCATTCATGCCGGATATTATTTCTCCCAAGAAGGAGCATGGAATGAAAACTCATGGCATTAACACAAGGACATCAATGAGGCAATTATACTCAAGATCATGATCAAGGACTATGAAGCTAGAGGACGCAATCTTTGGATCAAGAGTTATGGAGAGAATAAAGGAATCACCTAATTCCTCTTTTTTGTTAGAATAATCAACCCATATTTACCTACCTTAGACATTAATTAATTCATTTTTGTCTTATTTTCCTAGTTTCCTATATTCCACTCTATGCAAGTTGTCTTCTACATGTCATAGAAGTCAAACTTGCTAAAACTGAGTCATGGAGTGCTTGGGAAACCTCCTAGTATCCATATTTAGCATGTCTGCTTTATTCTAGATCCTCCAAAGCACATATCTGCTTTTCCTACAAAGCTACCTGTTTTATTGAGAAATAAGGCAAAAGGGAAAGCAAGACTAGGTGTAGTTGACTTGTTTTTTACCCACATCATCCTCCATCCTTTTCTCCTAATAAAATCATGTATGAGTTATCTTTACATCCCTCATTATATTTCCTACTTTAATTTTCCAATTCGTGAGCCTCTAAGTGGATTCAGAAACTGCTTTATGCACCTATGGGGGATTTGACTAGATTTAGTAATCCTACTTTTTTTACTATTTCAAATGGAATCCTTATGCATTCGAATCTCTCATGTAATTATGTATTGCAGAAGCCTATGACTTCACAATTTTGGCTATTGTACACTTATTCAATATAGATTAGTGTTATGCTCCAATTTCAGTCTCCTTTGATGGTAATTTTTCATGTTTGATTAGCAATTTTGTGAGTGTAATTGTTCTATCACTTGGGTTCAATTTCCACATGGTATCAAAGCCTTTGTATATTGATTTATGTCCCTCCATATTTCTATTGCAGGTTCGACATCTTGATTGGGAGCATATTCTGCTGATTAAAGGGCACAGTTTCTGAGCTATGGACCAATCTCAGAAGATCATCTTGACTCCATTTAATTTGTTTGAATGGAAAGCTGAGATGGAGATATTGTTGAGAGAAAAAGGTCTCTACAGGGTGACTATGGCAACTGAGGCAGAGCCCAATGCAGCTGTAGAGAAAATAAAATGGCACAACAGGAGATGGTCTTTTGTGTCCGAGCATTTCAAGAGACCTCCTCTTCCATCTTTATGGATTGACATCACCTAATGAAGTTTGGGAGAAACTTTGTAGAGATTTTTGGTAAGATATATGAGATAAGAGGGCATCAAATCGAGAATGAATTGATCTCTTTGAGTCCCAGCAGCTTCGAATCCTTGCAACTCTATTTTTCCAAGTTTAAAGCCTTTGTTTTGTAGTTAAAACAGTGTGGAATTGAAAAGAAGGAAGAGAAACTAGTTTTGGCCATACTCTCGAAGCTTGGCCCTAACTATTCATTGTTTGTTTCAACCTTCCATGCCACCAAGTTGACATCTCGAGCCTGGAAGATTCCTAAGCTTGCAGAGTTCATGGAACTTGCTCACACAGGAACAAGATAAAATGGTGATGATGGGCACCATCAAACCTTTCAAAGACCAAGATTTGGTTGCCAGAGATTCAAGGGTGGATTCAAAAGGCAAGAAGAAAGCTAAGAAGCCACCTGAGCAAAAGAGATACAAGAACAAGTCTCAAGAGGAGCCCTAAAGCTCCAAGAAGAACTTCCAGAAGAAGAAGAACAATGTAGAAATGAGCAAGTGCGCATACTGCAGTAAGGGCTATCATCCTGAGAGCTCCTGTATGAAGAAGAAAATTGACATGTTGACCCAACTCTTGGAGAAGAATAACATCTCCCTTCCTGATTTCTCAAAGAAGAGGGAAGGAGGATCAAATTCAGAGGACAGAGAGAGAGTACATGCTTTGGTTGCTGGCACATCAAGCTCACCTAGCTTCATCATAGACTCTAGAGATTCTAGACATATGGTTTCGACAAAGGAGGCATTCTCCTCTCTTGACATGTCAAAAGGTCCACCAATAGTTTTGGGAGATGACTCTCTCACTGACAGATTGGGGAAAGGAAGGATTGATCTTGACCATGGTAAGTTCAATAATGTGTTGTATGTTCCAGGTCTTGCCTCTAACCTCTTGTCAGTGTACTAGATGACTCACACAGGGTCTCCAAAGAAGGTCTTCTTCTCCCCTGATGATGTTGAAATCACAGATATTTTGAATGGTAAAGTCATAGAAAAAGGCGTTGTTGATCACACTTCGAAGGTATACATGTTTTCCCATTTTCTACCCTACTCAAACCCCTCTACTCTTCTGATTCATGCTAATGAGGCAAGCAAGCTTTGGCATGAAAGATTTGTCTGTCTTAACTCTAAGTATATTTCTAATTTTATTGAAAAATATATGGTCATAGGGTTACCAAATATTAAGTTTTCCAAGGGAGACTGTCAAGGTTGTATCCTAGGAAAACACCCAGAGCACAAATTTCAGAAATCTAGTCATGAGAGAACCTCTGCACCTATTGAGTTGATCCACAGTGATGTTGTTGGTCCATTTCCTCATATTTCCATGAGTCAAGCCAAATATGCGTTGACCTTCATAGATGAATTTTTCAGGTATTGTTGGGTTTCCTTCCTAAAGCATAAGTCTGAAGTTTTTAACCTCTTCAAAGTCTTTAAGGCCTTGATTGAAAACCAGTCTGGGAGGAGACTCAAGATCCTCAGATCTAACAATGGTGGTGAGTATGTCAAGTATGAGTTCATTCAATATTTTAAATATGCAGGTAATCAGATGCAACATTCAATCCCTTACACACCACGACAAATGGTGTTGCTAAGAGAAAGAAAAGATCATTGAAGGAGATGGCAACCTGTATGATGGAGGCCAAGACTTTGCCACCAATTTTTTGGGTCGAGGCTACAAACTATGCATCCTACATCCAGAATGGGGTGCCTCATAAACAACTTGATGGTATGACTCCTTTCGAAGCTTGGAGTGGGCACAAGCCAGATGTGACCCATTTCAAGATTTTTGGCTCAAAGGCTTGGGATAGAATTCCAACTAAAAAGAGAAAGGCTTTGCAGCCCCAAAGCCAAGAGTGCCTATTTGTTGGGTATTCTAAGATTCAAAATGGTACAAGCTGATCAACTTGAGCACTAACAAATCCTTCTTTGAAAGAAGTGTTCAGTTCGAAGAAGAGCCTTTAGTAGAAGTTGAAGTTGGAGAGTCTTCTTCACCACCAGAACCATTGAATGTAAGTGGAGAGACAAATGAGTTTGATGATTCTGATATGTCTGATAATGATGATTTAATTTCAGATCCTGACATTCCTACCAGACCAAAATTGGCAGCAAATACCATTCATGTAGCTGGGGAACTAGCTAGAAATCCTAGTGACCCTAGGAGGACTAGGTCTCAGTTTGAGAGTGCCCTGTGTATGAAAGACCCTACAGTTTGCACAGAAGTGCTATCTGATGGTTGAATCAGACCCACTAACATATTAATATGTAGCACATGATCCAAGATAACAAACAACCATGAAATAAGAATTCAGCTCGCTCCAGAAGAACAACACTTGGGAACTGGTTGATCTTCCCCCAGGGAGGAAGCTAGTTCAATGTAAGTGGGTTTTCAAGACTAAGTTTTCTGCTGATGGTTCACCTTTGAAATATAAGGCAATATTGGTAACCAAGGGCTACTCACAGGTACATGGTATTGACTACAATGAAACCTTTGCACTAGTGGAAAAGATGGACTCCATAATGTTAGATTTAGCCATTGCAGCTTCGAAGCAGTGGGAGGTACATCACATGGATGTGAAGTGTGCTTTCCTAAATGGAGATCTCACTGAAGATATTTACATGCAGAAACCTCAATGGTTTGTTTCTAATCCATCTTTTGTGTGCAGGTTAAAAAAATCATTGTATGGGCCCAAGCAAGCCCCTAGGGCTTGGTATGCCAAGATTGATGGCTTTCTATTGTCATTGAGTTTTGTTCGATGCAAGTCTGATCCTAATGTTTATTTGAAGCTGATTCATGGTTCTTTGATTATTATTGTCTTGTATGTGGATGACCTTCTGATTACAGGAAGTTCAAAGAAAGAGATTGCCTCCTTGAAGGATGTAATGAACCATTCCTTTTCTATGATAGATTTGGGGTTGTTGAGCCAATTCCTGGGTCTCAAAATTGCTCAATCCCAACATGGAATCAAATTAAATCAGTCCAAGTATGCCTTATATTTTCTCAACAAGTTCAACATGAAATATTGCAAGCCAAGCAAGACTCCCTTCCTTTCAGGAGTTAAGCTTGAAGAAGCAGGTTCTTCTCCTATGGTAAATAATACACTGTATAGGCAGTTGATTGAGTGTTTGCTTTACCTTACACACACTCTACCTGATATTTCTTATGCAGTTAGTGTGGATTCAAGATACATGGATCAGCCTCATGAGATCCATTGGAGAGAAGCCAAAAGAATCCTTAACTTTGTTCAAGGAACAAGAACTCATGGGATCTTCTACAAAGCTAAATCTGATCTTGATTTGATTGGGTTTACTGACAGTGATTGGGCAGGTGACAACACAGATCGAAATTCAACATCAGGATATGTGTTCATGCTTGCAGAAGGACCAATCAGCTAGTCAAGAAAGAAGCAGAGTGCCATAGCACTCTCATCTATAGAATCAGAGTACAGAGGAGTTGTAAATGAACCAACTCAATGTTTATGGTTGCACGAAATACTTGGTGAGTGTGGCTTCGAATCAGAGTTTTCAACTATTATCTATTGTGATAATCAAAGCACCATTCGAATCTGCAATGATCCAGTTCAGAGAAAGAGAACCAAACATGTTGAGATCCATATGCACTACATCAGACAGCTTGTGCATGATGGCACCATTCACCTACTCTTCTATGCATCTTCAGAACAAGTAGCAAACATCTTCGCCAAAGTTTTTTGTGAGAAGACATTCAGAAATCTCAAATCACTGCTAGGGATTGCTGATCATGCTATGAATCATGATTGATGACAATATTTTCGAATTTTTTTTACTATCCATGTTTAAGGGAGGATTTTCCCACTGGGTTTTTGCCTCTTTCCTTGGTTAAATGGACATGCAGTATGTAAAGGGTGACTAAGCCTTGTTTCTAGGCCCTATACTTTTCTAATATTTACTCATAAATTTAGGCTTAAGGGGGGCTGTTAGAATAATCAACCCATAGTTACCTACCTTAGACATTAATTAATTCATTTTTGTCTTATTTGCCTAGTTTCCTATATTCCACTCTATGCAAGTTGTCTTCTACATGTCATAGAAGTCAAACTTGCTAAAATTGAGTCATGGAGCACTTGGGAAACCTCCTAGAAACCATATTTAGCCGCTGTTTGATTTATTCCAAATCCTCCAAAGTGCATATTTGCTTTTTCTGCAAAGTTGCCTGCTTTATTGAGAAATAAGGCAAAAGGGAAAGCAAGACTAGGTGTAGTTGACTTGTTTTTTTTCCACATCATTCTCCATCCTTTTCTCCTAATAAAAGCATGTATGAGTTTTTCATCCCTTATTATCTTTCCTACTTTACTTTGCCAATTCGTGAGCCTCTAAGTGGATTTGGAAACTGCTTTATGCACCTATGGGGGATTTGACTAGATTTAGTAAGCCTACTTTTTGACTATTTCGAATGGCATCCTTATGCATTCGAATATCTCATGTAATTATATATTGCGGAAACCTATGACTTCACAATGGTTTCTATTGTACACTTATTCAATACAAATTAGTGTTATGCTCCAATTTCAGTCTCCTTTGATGGTAATTTTGCATGTTTGATTAGCAATTTTGTGAGTGTAATTGTTCTATCACTTGGGTTCAATTTCCACATTTTGAATGTTTAAAACCCTAACGAGTGATGTGAATATGATACAAAATTGATATACATGTTCACAGTGTAATTTAAGATAAATGAGGCAAAGGGTAGACCCATCATCAATAATTACATAGTTAGAAATACCACCATTTTACCAAAATGTAAGAGGAGATATTGGAATCTTGCTTGAAAAATCATGGAAGGTTGGAGAGGTTAAACTATAGGATAGGACTCTTGGGGAGGAAATATGATATCCAAAATCATCCTTTCTTATCCAAATTAGAGATTAAAGGAGAAGGAGAGAGTAGAATTGGCAGTCATCTTTAGGGAAAATAGAAACCATAAGAGGAGGGAAAGAATAAGGGGGAAGGCCTCTAGATGAATTATATTTTTCTCTTAGGGATTTTCAAAGGTATATATATTAATTAGGTCCACTTTGATTAAATTTAATGAGTAAATAACAAAAAATTAACAAAGAAAACAAACTAACTTGTAGATAATTTACCAATCTCTTTTGGTAAGATAATTAAATTTAGTGTTGGAAATGAAAGAGGAGAAATATAAATTAATCGCCTAAATATAATCTTTGTAGGTTCGAAGCTCCTTGAAATGAATATGAGATTTGTGAAGGGTATCAAAGATAGTGTTTTTCCTCCCAAATAAATCTATGCATGTTTCAATTATCATGCAAAAGTAACTTGTATCGAATATCCAATATAATGAAAAATATAACACTAGATTTACATTCAAAATATTGTAGCAATGATGTATTGAATGGTGACCAAATTGCTCTCATAAGGGTTGGTAACTCACATGAAGTAGTGGGATTGAACAATCCAAGGTAGTAGAGGGGATAAAGCCAATGAGGATTCCTTAGGATGAAATAACAAGATTGAAAGTTGAGAGAAAAAACAAGAGAAAGACGTCATATTTGAGGTACTGGAGAAGATACATGAAATAAGATAAGAACAAGAGGTCCTTGTTGAGGTTCCAAAGAAGAAAAACACAAGAAGCATAAGTGCATAGCAGAATATTTAGGAATATAGATCACAATTTAATCCAATTCCAAGTATTCACCTATTGGTTTGTAATTTGTGTGATTACACAGTAAGTAGTTACGAGTAGTACAGATAACCAATCAAATATACAACAAATTAATATACAAGCATGCATAAATGGAGAGAGAAAAGAAGAGAAAGTAGTATTGGAACCAACAAAAAGTATAATTTTATTATATGATCAGTCATCCTACATCAACTACTTATTTACACCATATATCCATTCCTTTATATAGGATTATAATCATGGGAGGTAGTTATAAATTTCTTAACTACCTCGGTTGGACCTTGGTCAACTCAACCAAATAGTTGACTAACCCAACTTATAATTGAATACAATCCCTAATCAACGAGGTTGACTAGGCCTCTCCAACACCTCCCCCACCCTCAAAATATCATTCACATCAAAGAAGGGAGGAGATGAAAAATCGTACAAAAAATATATGGTACTATATAACCGTTGATCTATTCATGTGCACACTATTCATCTTTCATGACTTGGGTTCATCCAACTATTGGTTTTCTAATCCACATGGATTGAAAATTTCAAAATTTGGATGAGGTGGGGAATTTTGTGGTGGAGGAGAGAGTGGTGGCTCTTTGGAAACTTCTATGCATGTTTTATAAATTTGCGGTGTTGTTTGTCTGAGTCAATTTTTAATATCAAGCCAATTGTCGAATTATTACTCCAACCCAGCGCTCATCTTTATCTGTAATAACCCAAAAATTCATAAAAATTTAAAATTTTTCATGTAACATAAAATGTTCAAGGATGTCACTGCCTAAGAACCAATAACTGCTAGCGGTTACTCAAATAGTAGTATTTAGGATTGAGCATTGTAATTATTTAGTTCTATATAATTTTTTAGTTTATCTTTGAAGTACTATGTTACGGATGTTAAATTCATCAATTTATGTTTTAAAAGGGACATGAAAGAAAACTACATCTAAACCTGATACTAAGTGTGTTTTTACTGTCGTCTGACAAGTAGGAAAGAACCTTAGTTGAGATCGGGGCTTACTTATCTTACAACTAACACGGTGAAGTGATGCTTCTTTTACAGGTTCTATACAGGTAAGCAGTTTTTTTGCCAGTAATTCCAGATCGAGAATATCACTCAACTAGCATAGGATAAAATGCTAGTTAAAATGTTTGTTTTGAAGCTTGATCCTATAAGAGGTATTGTTGATATTTTTATTGTTAGAAACCTACATAAATGTTTGTAAAACACTATTGTAATAGAATGGGTTTAGTTCAGTTATGCTTACTGCCACAGTACTTGTTCAATTAACTTTACTCTTTGTCTTTTCAGTTATAGACTTGTATTTAATTTTAGATGTGCATATTATGGACAGATCTATTTCAGCCATTCAGAGCACAGTAACCTAAGAATTCTATAAACTAAAAGATATGTTAAACATACTTGTGACCAAAACTACATATTTATCGTTAGTGTTTGGTATAAAGTACTATTTATATTTATTCAAGTTCTTTCCAAAACTTCAATTATTCAGATTCACCTTAATCAAGTATTTGTATTTAATTTTCTTGTATATGAGTTTTTGTTGACAATGCATATATTTGTAATTTTAAATCCATGATTAGACTAAATCCTAGCTCAAGGATATCTATGGTTAATTATTTCTATATAATGTTGGTTCATCCTCCATTGTTTGTATCTTACTAATACCAATAGTAAACATTATTTAAAATGAGGAGAACATAGTTATGCAAAAGTTAAAGTTTAAAGTTATGCATAAGACCATAGTGTATATGAATACCTGTCAAACACAAAGTCTTTGGTTTATAAAAACAAAGAAAACAAAACGAGCATAATGATACCAAGCAATAATACCATAAGGTTTTGACTTTTAAACAAATGATTGTACATGTTATATGAGAGTTTAGAACTATATCATGAAACCAAAAATCTCGCAAATAGATTGGAGGACACATGGTTGGTGTTCAATGATTAGGTTTTGTTGACCTTGAGGTGCCATATAAACTTGTTCCAAACCCTAAAAAGTCGCATTTGTTTTGTCTCTGCTATGGGGTGGACAAGATACGAGCTCATAGCCGCTAGGCTTGTTGTCAAACATCCAATCATTTGCACACAGGCCTTCCATAAGCCACCGAGTTCCTCTACAAGTCTAGTTTTTACACGGCCATTGTTTTCTTCTGTGTAGGATCTTTCCATCCCCATACCATAACGCTATAGGTTTTTTTCTTCGTCGTTACCTAGCCTCTGCAAGTTTGTCCTTAAGCTCTGGTGTAGCAAAAGTGAGCACGGTGCTTGCTGTTGTCATAGGGTGGTTTTGACTGTCGATTGGAGTGTTGTAAGTTTTAGTTGTCTTCACTGTCATTTTGACTATGTGAGCTTGTACTCTGTGAGTGCTTTTAACCATACACCATGTGAAGAGAGTTGCTTGAAAGAGTGTGCTGGGTTCTTTGCTTTACTACTTGTTTCCTATCGTGGGTTTGATCCTTACCTCGTTGTAGCTTGGGACTTCACATTTGAACACTGTGAATTGCATTTTCTTCTAACAGTGGTCCAAAGGGGGCTTGGGTTTCCCACGTCAAAGCAGTTGTGCAAGCTCCCTTAGGTAAGAATCGAACTTGTTAAAGACTCTTCTACACATTAGAAACTTATTATTTCACTAATTATATGTATCTAACATATTGGGGTTTTCTTTGTGCAGGCTCTTAAGACTAGAGCTCGATTCTGAAGGACTCCACCAATAGGCTTCAATGAGGGCATCCCCCCGGTAAGCCTTGGTTTCACCTAGGGTTTTCCTACATGAGTTGTATGGTGGATTAAGATGATACTGTCGTGTGTTGTTGATTACTTGTTCAGCTGTGGCTATTAGATACTCGGTTTTCTTTCCAAGCCTTAGTGGTTGTTTTGTAGTGAAAGGATTTGGGGCTTTCATAGTCATGACTTAATGAATTAATTCTTGATCCTTTTCGGCCATGGTTGAATTATAGTGATGTTGTTTGATACAGGCTTTAAGCCATGACCTTAATTGAACATGCCATTGGGCCATTATATGAGGATTTGTTTAGGGTTTAAAAATACCTAATGGTTGTTCTTGTGGAACTTCTTTTTTGAAGGGTTTTCGTAGTCGAAATAGATGTTTGGTTTTTAAGTGAACTCTGTTTGTATGTAGATACTTTTATTCAGAATTTTAACCCTTAACTGGTGATGTGAAAGGCCGTAGGCCAAGACTATGTCTGTTCAGTTTTGTTTTTTATATTAAAATAATGCTTACAGCTTAAAGCTAAATTAACAGTATCTCCGTTTGGATAATATTTATATAATGTGATCATTTTAACTATTTTTATTGTTATTTACCTTTCGGGGGTTTTGGGTTAAGTAGATTATTAATTAGTTTTGTTTCTCTTCAAAAGAATTATGTTTTGAGGGCTTTTGACAGTGGAATGCTTCGATAGTTATATAATTATTGATTTAGAAATTATTTCTGGAAATAAAATAGAGAAACGATATTAATTGAATAAATTTACCTATTTTCTGTATTTTTGGAAAATATTGTTAGGTTTTATTACTGTCTTTGTTAAGTTAAACTAGATCTTAATAGTTACATGTTTTTATATTATCTATTTATGATCAACATACTAGATTTATAATATCTAATTTTCTAGTTTCGCTGTGTAAAATATTACACATACCAAGTGTGTAATACCTAGGCTCTTTCCTCTATCTTTATTTAGTTTGTTTAAATATTTTAAGTAAATAATACAAATACAACAAAAATCCTATAAACAATTTATATGAAAATCCTGTAGAAAATAACCATTTGCATCTACATACATACTTTATTGAATCCACTGTTTGAAAATAACTGAACCTACTGTACTAGAGTACTACGTTGCAAAAGGTGTGGAAAAATACAGTTTAGGTATTTTCTTTCTATGTATCAATTAACTCAGAAATTTCACTATTTATTTACCCTAATCTAGCTAGTTACTAACTTTCACAGCATATACATTTCTCCTATCTATCCCAAACAAAAATAAAACAGAAATATACTATATCATTGATAAATCTTACACTTTCCAGATACAGTAAATAATTAAATGACTGAACTAAACGAGTAAAACCTGGAAGTATAGATGAGGTGACAAGAGCTTAAGGAACCTGTTCCTCCCAACCAACTCCTGGAGAAGAGTTGGACTGTAATTCTCAGGACCCTCGATTTTGTCTCATAGTCCACCTAGTATTATAGCTCAAAATGACACATCTCTTCCTGTGACCACTTTCCCATGATTCTGTCGCATGTCGACATTTCCATGATGACACTTCATGAAAGTCACTGAAAGTCACTGAAAAAACACCTAAATTGGAGGACCTATATCTTGAGTTTTGTAACTCCGTTTAACCTCATCTCTACACCGTTGGAAATATATTTCAGTTAGCTAAAACTTTCTAGAATACACCAAAGTCTGAAAATGCCCAGAAAAGCCCTAAAAATGAGTTTTTTGTCTATACACGACTTGCCCTTAAGGAAACCCACGTATGACACACGACTTGTCAGTTATACAACCTGCGTTAGCTTTTATACGCGACTTTCTATACTAGAAACCCGCGTATATTTTTTGTATACGCGACTGTCCAGTTATGCAACCCACGTATTCCTTTTAAAAATGTCAAAAACACGCCTTTTGAATTTCAGGTAGTTTGGGTAGTTATGCAACTGACTCCTTTAGTTGTAACTACTTTGTCTTCGCCCCTAACTCTTCTTTAAGCATATAAATAGAGGTAGGGAGGTCCATGAGAGGGGACTTGAATATTTGCATTGTTATGCTGGAAGATTTGGAGCTCTCTTTGCCCACACCTTTGCCCTAGAAGCATTCCCCTTGTGTTGCAGAGCTTGGAGGCTGAGTTCTTTGGAGAAGAGAAGCAGCAGAACCGGATCAAGGTTTCGTGAGGTGTCGAACTTGAAGAGAAGGTATACTTGTATTTGTTTTCAAGATTAATAAAGATGTGATGTCCTTCTTCTTCCCCAAATAATTGTTCAATGTGTGATTGGATTTCTATTTATGATCATATGATGATGTTATTCAGATCATTAGTTCATGTTTATTTGATTATCATTGTTTTATATGTGGTCATAATGGTTTGAGGAAGGTATAATTCGTTTTGTAGGTATCTTGGAGCAAGAGGAGCAAGAAGAGGATTGAAGAGAAATCTTGGACCAACCTTCAGTTAATCAGGTGTGGACCTTTCTTATCTCTGAAAATTGCTTATATATGCTTGTTGAACTGTTTGCATCCACCTTTCAACCCCAGTATGTTGATGGCCTCTTAAACCCTAGCCATAGGACACTTTCCTTTACAATAGAACTGGCGACTCCGCTGGGGAAATCCTTGTATGTTTGGGGTTTCTCTATCTTTCTTTCAGTATTTTGCATTGTTTTAGGTCCTTCTTGACACTTAGGAACACCTTATAAGTCTGATAGAACAACTCCCCTGCCTTCTAACGGCATTTTTTGACCTTTTTGTGAGTTTTTTCACCCATCCACGACTTGCATGACTGAACAGTCGCGTGTCTGGTTTTGTACACACGACTTCCTATACTGTCAACCCATGTATGATACAGGACTTGCCAGTTATACAACCCACGTATGCTTACATATGTGACTTGCTGTATTAGCAACCCATGTATGACACGTGACCTGTCAGTAGTACAACCCGCGTATGCCCCTAAAACAGTGTTTTTCCTCATTGTTGTTTTTTCTGCTGTTGTGGGCTGTTTGGTAGGTCTTTTGGTGTCCTCTGCAAGTGCATGACTCCAGGGAGTTAGTGTCATCCCTTTTTTGTTGTTCTTTATCTATGTGGTAAGCCTTTTATAGCATTAGGGTTTTCTCTTTGCTCTTTCCCCCACCTCCTTTGCTTGGTATGATTTTTGGCTTATGTTTTTGGTCAACCTCTGTTAGTGATCTTTGTTTGATTTCAGAAGCTTGTTGGTGTTGGTTTCCTTCTTCTTTTGTTGGTTAAATTCACCATGCCAAAATAGTTGACTTGTCTTTTATGCAAGCCTTCCTTCCAAGTAGGGTTTATACTGACTTTAGGGCATTCTAGAGTTTGTTTGGTGGTTGTATAGAAAACTTCCTTTTGCTTTGTTCTTGTTATCTACATACTTTTGTTTGTAGGTAGATTTTCTTTTGCATTTATAAAATAAAATTAAAAAGAACATATAATTGTTTTTGTTGCTTTCCCCCCCTACCTCCTTCTTTGGCTTGACCTTGTTGGACAATGTACTGAGTAGCCTTTTTTTGTAGGTTTAGATTGATACTTGGAACTTCTTGACCTTTGTTTATGTCAGTCTTTTTGCTCAATCTCTTCATTCCAAAGTTGTTGTCTTGTTTACCTTTGTAAGCCTTCTTTTCAAGAGAGGTTGATATCTAACTTTAGGGAAACCTAGGGTTTGTTTTTTGGGGTGTAGAGTAGTTGCCTATTTGCTTTGCTTACAGTACTTGCGTGCATTAGTTGATAGGCTGATTTTTCTTTTGCATTTATAAAAGAAAAAGAAAAAAACACATGTTTGCTTTATATGCATGTAGATTAGGTTTTTAGTCTAGATTGCATGGCATATCATTGTTTTTGAAAAAAGAAAAAAGATTTGATCTTTTATGGCTTTCAAGTTTTCTATTTGAAAAATAAAGAGAATAGTTTTTGCTTTTTGCATTTCATATCTCTTTGCTTAGTCATTTTGTTTCAACTTTGAGTCAAAACACCACATAAGTTTCATGCCATTTACCCTCTGACTAAAAAAAACCCTTAAAATAAACGATATAATTTAATGATTATTAGTAATTTTTATTTTATAGGGTCATACACCAACTAGCTCAGGCTAGACTTGTGGATTAGGAAGTTTCAACTCTCCACAAGTGTTAAAATTTCAGACGTAGTTGACTAATCACTAGTTAAATCCTTTTCTACATTGATTGTATCTGGGAAGCTCCTCTCAAACGGGAGTTAAGCATGAGGCTGCGTGGGGACTTGGACTGAGGAGATAACCCTCTGATTCCTTGTCAAAGCGTAGACCAAGGTTTTTACGCATCTGGGGATTCTGTCTTAGACAGGGTTTCGGGCTCAGCTACCCTGCCCATGCATACGAATTAGGCTTGCGACTGTCCCCCCAGACTGTCAATATAGTTAAGGTAGCCTTTATTCTCTTTGACATCTAGGGTTCATACACAGGTACACTAGAAGGCTATTTCTGGTTTACCTTGGATGGACTTGGAAGGTAACCCCGGTAGAAAGTGTGGGAGGGCGGTGGGTGATTCCTCCGCTTGTGCCTAAGAACATCTACAGGGACGCCAAGTAACTGTCTATCAGCTTTCTTCTGGAAAGTATATCTTATACCTGTTTGTCTGTTTGGCTTTAGGAATTTTTTAGTGAGTGTTGTGTGGTTTGTCTGTACTTAGTGTGCCTTTAGGTGTGTGCTTTGTAATTTTGGTTGCTTATCAACCTCAGACTTTGTCTCCTAGTTTGAAACTATGGCTAACACCCCTTCGAACACCAACCAAGAGATCCCCATGCCGGGAACTCCTTGTACTATTCCTCTCACGGGGAATGTTGGTGTTCCCTTGATGGCCACCCTGAATCTACCTGGATTCACCCTAGGGCTACCGGTGTGGTTGTTTTCCACTCCAACTCTCCTGAATGCTCCTGATGCTTCTCAAGTAAGCTCCTTATATCAAGGGCATCAAAACACTGCTTCCCCTTCACATGTAGTTGATTCTCCTTCCTTCTACCTCATGCGGTGAAAGTACTGATACTAGTAACCGGCAGTCTAAAAGGAGTAAAAGAAGGAGGAATAGGAAGAAGGCACATAAGAAAGGGGGCACCCGTTCAACCTCTGCAAGTCAATTTGAACCTCACCACCCAACCTCTGTTGTTCATGCTGGGGGCACCTATCCAACTTATGCAGGCCATGTTGGATTTAATCACTCAACCTCTGCAAGTCAAGTTGATTTTCACCATCCATCCTCTGTTGATCATGCTGGTGGGATCCTTCCAACCTTTCCAGGTCACGTCGGATCCAGTCACTCAGCCTCTGTAGTTCATGCTGAGGGCACCTGTTCAACCTCTGTTGTTCAAGTTGAACCTCCCCATCCAACCTCTGTTGTTCATGTTGGATCCATCCACCCATCCTCTGTTGTTCATGCTAGGGGCACACACTCAACTGTTGAAAAGAATGTTGATCCTAACCATTCAGCGTTTGTTGTTCGTGTTGGTGGTGCCTGTCCAACCTCTACAAGTCATGTTGGACCCAGTCTCTCATCCTCTATAAGTCATGCTGGGGGCAGTCTCTCAGCCTCTGTGGTTCATGTTGAAGACAATCCGTCAGCCACTGCGAGTCATGTTGACACTATTGAAAAGACTACCCATTTAAAACACAAGCCCAAGTTTCCTTGTAAGCTTTGTGAGGGAGACCTCCTTACTTGTAAATTCCCTTCTATTGCGGAGGTGTGAAGAGTTTGGATTCATGGTCATCCCTTTTTTGAACATTATGAAGCTTTTCAACAACCAACCTCTCTTAGTCAGGTTGGCCCAGTCACCCGGCCTCTGGTTTTCATGCTGGGGGGAAATTCTCATCCTCTGTAGGTCATGTTGAGAGCAAACAGTCAGCCACTGCTAGTCATGTTGACACCATTGAGAAAATTGGTCGTTTGAAGTGTAAACTTAAGTTCCCTTGTAAGCTATGCGAGGGAGATCATCTTACTTACCAGTGCCCTGCTATTGCAGAGGTGCGAAGAGTGTGGTACGAGACTCAAGAATTTCCTTCTCCTAAACAACCTATAGTTTCTCAACAACCTACTCAACCTTTGGTTGATCAAGTGGTTGAACCAATCTCAGATTTGGTCGATCCCACTCTTATTTTGGAGAGTGATCCTAATGTGATTGAACCAATGTCATCTTTGGTCAATCCCACTCTCCCTTTGGAGAGTGACTTTCACGAAGCGATTGAATCGAGTTCAGTATCGATCAATCCCACTCTTCCTTTGGAGAGTGAAGTGTCTACTACTCACATTTTCTTGACTACCAGTTCAAAAATTACTGAACAAGGGGGCACTGAACTTGCTTCGGATCAACCCCCACCAAGCTCTCGGATTACTTCTTTTGATTGGGATAACCTAGTTGAGCCGCGCCTTCCTTCTGATACACCTTTCTAGATAAAGGTCAAAGTTGAAACTTATACGATTGCTCATTGTATTGTTGATAAAGGAGCCTGAGTTAGTATTTTGTCTACTCGTGCTTGGCGAGGCATGGGATCTCCTAGCCTTGTGTCGACTACTAGTCAGTTACTAGCGTTTGATAGAAGATCTCGTATAGCCTTGGGAATTCTTGCTCAAACACCTGTTACTTTGGGTGGGAAGACCGTCTTAGTTGACTTCATGGTGATAGAAGACCCCTTGGACTTCAATATGCTCCTTGGACGTGATTATGTCTATGCCATGAAAGCTGTGGTGTCAACATTCTTTCGTGTGATGTACTTTAATCATGGTGAGGAAATTGTCACTATTGATCAGTTGGATTTTCTTGATCCATCTCCTAACCCAACTAGAGACCAGGTCTTTCCTTTATTGATTCCCAGTGTTTCTATAGACACTCCCCTACCACAGGTGAACTATGTGGCCTCTTGTCCTTTGTGTTCAATTGCTACTGAGAAGTAGCCTCTGTTTTCATGCTTACCTTCTTGGGACTTGGTCCCAGCAGTTGACCAGGTGACTCATCCTATACAGACTGTCGATCCTGCTCTTCACTCTGTCAATCCATTTGAAAGTTTAGATGTGTGTCCTATCTCGGATGATCTCCTTCCTTTGGATGAAGTCTTCCTAGAGTATTTGATATAATCTGACCTTCTTTTGGATGTTGGTTCAATTGTGACTAAGTCTAACCCTGATTTGCCTAGTAATCCTGACCTTTCTTCTTATGTTGGTCTTGTTGAGTCTTTTGACTCTTCCTTCGAACAGCAAGTGAGTGATCCTGATGAGTTTGATTTTTCTTATGAATTTTTCAACTCCTGTGATACTGAGTTTGTTCCTGCAGACTCTATCTCCCTTGTTGATTTTTTCTCTCCTTCTGAGGTTGATATTACTGATTATAAACCCTCAAGCCTTGGTTCTATAGAATCTTCTTCGGTCAATTCTGCCTTGACTTTACCTTTTGTAGAAGATAGCAAACTCACGTGTGTTTCTACCAAAGTGACCCACATCGAATTGTTTCTTCTGAATATGATTCTGATGTTGTTGTTTATTGGAGACAGGATTTTTAGTTGGATTCACAATTGTTTACTGGCCTCACCTTGTTGTTCAATTTGTAATTGTATCTGCATGTGCCCTGCTCGCGCTTATGATCCTGATGCCAGCTTCCACGCTTTTAGCTCATTGTATAAGCCCTCATCTTTGTTCTCATCGTCGCTAAGCCTTGTATCATTTTGCCGTTGCAACTTGACACCTTTTACCTTAAGGAGACATTCCTCAACTGTCCTTATCTTGCTCACTTTCCTTGCATTATGCATAGGTTTGTTCCTTGCGCTTGGAACTAGTTTCGCTTTCCTATGACACTCGTCTCCTCATATTTAGAGCATTCTTTCTACTCTCCTTCGAGCTCGTTAAAAATAGTAAGGAGGCTACGAGTTTACTTTTTCGGAATCGTTAGAACTTCACGAAAAATATTTTGAGTTTCTGTAGGCCCAAGTCTGACTCCTCAAAATAGACTTGACTACCGAGTAAACTTGTCCATTCAAGCTCGTTAAGAATATGTGAATGGGCATCCACATTGGTGGTAGGTTATCTCTTTCTCGGACCATGTGGAATAATACGAGAAAGGATCACTCTCTTTTCTTTGGAATTGAGAAGAGTATTCTCAGGCATAGGTTTATCTTTTTTCCGAACCTGAGGGACTAAACTTATGGAAAAGTAACCCCCGGTATGAGCTTAGTTTTCTCTTTTTCGTGCTCTAGACCAAAACATGAAAAATATTCTGAGTGTACTTTATGTCTTTGTCATGTTCGTTAAACCCTAAAGAACAAAGCATCAAGTTTATTGTTGTAAGCCCCATTTCTCGTAATCAAATGGATCTTTCCGAGTGATCTTGCCTTCCTTCACACTTGTAAAACTCAAGCTATATGTTGCTTTTGAAGGAGCGTTGGGTAGGTGGTAATTCAACCTTTTTCAGACCTTCCTGACTAAGTACGAAAAAGGTGCGCATTTTCTTCTTCGAAAGTTAAGAGAGTTCTTCTTTGGTATGTTTTATACTTTTTCGGCCTTAAGAGACTAAATTGTACGAAAAAGGACCCCCCTGTAGTCTTCTTTGGAGTTTTCACACTCTCTAAACTATGAAAACACCGTCGAGCATGTACTAGTTTGGGCTCGTAAAATCCACGAATTAGTGCTTTATCAAGCATTCTTCTCTCTTTTCTTCGAGCTTGCCAAAAATGAAGATGGTCCCGAGTTTGCTTTCTTGGACTCGTTAAACCTTTACAAGAAAGAGGGGAAGGGAATTTAATTCATATGTTTTTTACATCATGGCAGCAAGTCTTGTTTATTTGAACAAAGCACCAGTTTTGAGTCTATCAAACAGTTGGGTCCTAGTTTTTTTATCTTATCTCGATTCATAGTTTTACTCCTCCAGTTGGTTTCTTTTCCAATTATATGGGGAATCTGTCAATGTCTCCTACATTGCATATTTGTTTCGTTGGTCCTTTTTGTGTCAAAAGCTGCCTAAGTCACTTTTCTGTCATGCTCACTGTTCAAGGATTAAACCTTTGTCAGCCATTATGCAGTTGCCTTGACCTTTTGTGTTGGCCATTCCCTGGTATCAGTTCATTACATCATGTCTTCAGCGTTCCTTGTCATGAAATTCAGTACCAATTCCAGATCCAATTAGTATTTGATTTACCTCGTGTTGGATGATGAAGGATGTCTTAATGCCTTCCTTCCAACGGATCTCTTCCTATCGACTGCAACACCTCTTTCTCTGGGAATGAGATTTAGAGTTTTATGACAGTTCCTTGGGGATTGTAGTCATCAGTGGCAATTTCCCTCGCTATTGGGTAGTGGGAATACCTTAATGTCTCATACTCGATGGATTCTTCAAGTGTTCGACTTCAAGTCCTTGTAATCACACTTGTTATAATGTACTAGGTACCTTGGGGACCATTTTCATTAATGGTGGTTTCCCTCGTGTTTGTTAACGGTTCTCATCATTGACTGGTAATCAAACGGTTTCCTCCATGTTCGACTTCAACTCCTTTATTAGCATGGTTAGGATTTGTACCTTTTTTGGGCGGTTTGCATTGAAGACCTTGGGCTGACAGTAGCATTGTCATCTTTTGCTTTTTCCCAAGCTATGCAAGACCTTGTCACACTTTATATGACATTTTGCTGAGACATAGATCCACCTTGTATTTTTGTGGCTATGATCGATTGTTGAGTATGGATCCACCTTGTTCATTTGTGGCCATGGCTCCTTTAGATTTGATATGGCACATTTTTGCATATTCAGAAACCATGATAGTTTCATCAGTTATACATATGTTGGATCCGCCTATATCTTTATGGTGATGATTTGTATATGGAATTGTATGTCCCAGAGATCAATTTTTCTGACATTTATCTCTCTTACAGGTACCTTCATTCGAGCCTTTCGATCTTGGATTCTCTGCTCTCTCCATACTCAGTTGTTTCCTTTATAATGTATTTTGGCTATCGTCTTCCCCTATAACCTCACACATTAGGGGGCTTCTGTTATAGCTCAAAATGACACATCTCTTCCTGTGACCACTTTCCCATGATTCCGTCGCATGTCGACACTTCATGAAAGTCACTGAAAAAACACCTAACTTGGAGGACCTATCTCTTAAGTTCTGTAACTCTGTTTAACCTCATATTTGCACCGTTGGAAAGATATTTCAGTTAGCTAAAACTTTCAGAAGACACCAAAGTCTGAAAATGCTCAAAAATTCCCTAAAAATGAGTTTTTTGTCTATACACGACTTTCCCTTAAGGAAACCCGCATATGACATGCGACTTGTCAGTTATACAACCCGCGTGTGCTTTTATACGTGACTTTCTGTACTAGAAACCCACGTATACTTTTCGTATACGTGACTGCAACCCGCCTATGCCTTTTAAAAATGTCAAAAACACACCTTTTGAATTTCGAGTAATTTGGGTAGTTATGCAACTAACTCGTTCAGTTGTAACTACTTTGTCTTCGCCCCTAACTCTTCTTTAAGCATATAAATAGAGGTAGGGAGGTCCATGAGAGGGGAATTGAATATGTGCATTGTTATGCTTGTTGATGTATATGTAACTTCGGAATGTATTCTTATATGTATTTTATATATTGTAACCCGATGTTTATTTCGGGATGTTTCTATTATGTATTTGAGTCATGTGGTCATGCCCCAATGTTCCGATCGGGAGGATTAATAATATAATCAAGTCATTTCAAGTCATTAGGTAAGTCCCCACAGTTATGGGGCACTTGAGTTATTATACACTAATTAAGGTGTAGGCTCGAGTAGTAATTATTAG
>LPNX010329741.1:5255-27115 GCA_001517045.1 Pseudotsuga menziesii
CACTGCATAATTGTATTAGCCTCCAGTGACAAATATTCTTCCAGAAGACTGTCATTATCAACCAAAGATCTTGTGAGGTTGTTTGTACTTCATTGATGGTACTGATTCTCTATTGTTTAATTTTTGTATATTGTTGAGGCTGTTGCTTTGCTTTTTTCTGAGCTGGGTCGTAGTCTTGATCGGGCTGCTAAACCTTACTAAACCTTACTAAACCTTCCTAGGCTGATATGTGACTGTATTGACGATTCTATCTTGGGTCGCGACATTTGTGACCTTTCTTGACCTTGTGGGCTGTTGTAGATAGGGTCGTGACTTTTTGGGCTTCTATATATGTCTTGTGAACCTTGTGGGCTTCTAGATCTGAACCATGAACACTTGTTAAATTGTTAAACTCATCTGTGACTGTTTAAATGATGTTTGGATTAAGTTGTGATCATTGTGAGACCTCTAAGTTTGAACCGTAAATTTCCTAAGGTCTGTTCATCCTATTAGAAAGGGATGTAATTTTTTTAGGCCTGTTTGGAGTAGGTTATCACTATTGGTTGTTTTGACATGTTGATATAGGTTTGTAATAATGAATTAGTAGCTTCATAATAGTGATAGATCAGATCTGAAGCAATCCCAAACTGATGTGTGTTCAAGTGGTGGTAGCGGGGTTTATTTTTGATGGGATTGAGACTCCGTGACCATTTGCTGGATGGGAAGGATGAACTTGTATCTCATCTATTGTTCTCAGAGTCCCTATCCTCTCTGTTCCTCATTTTTGGTCTATCAATTCAATTATTATGGAGTCCTAAAGAATGTCAAATAGAATCCGAACCCCAATTCATCGGTAGTCTAGTGTCTTGTGATTTTTCTTAGATTGTGTATTTCAATGACTGTCAAGGTCATACCTGCTTCAATTTATAAGGTATTCATCTATTATGATGGATCTAGATAGAAACGGGAGATAACCCACTTGTTATGTTGAGTTGGGACTTTTATAATTATATCTAAAAGCTAAAAGCTAACAATACAAAGTGGGATCCCAAAAGTAGCTCCTATAAAAAGCTGAAAGCTAACAATACAAAGTGGGATCCCAAAAGTAGCTCCTATAAAAAGCTAAAAGCAGAACTCAAACCTAATCCCAACTCCATATATGAATTTAAGTTTATGTTTTAAGTAAAAATAGATTCTACATTATACTTTTTTGTTGTAACATTTATGATTTGAGCTACATTACCTTCATGCAGCTTATTTTAAGATTGATGGTTTGATATCTATCTCTTACATTGTCTCTTTCTTGTATTTGATAGGAAATGATGCTGGAATTTGAGAAAGCTAGACCAAGGAGCTATCTCTTCACATAGATAGTTTCCTAACATTAAATGATAAATAACTAATTTGACAACACTTTCGCTAAGAAATAATGGGCTCATTCAAGTACATGAAACCATGTTGGTGTTTAGCACAAATATCTTGACAAATTTTTATGGTTTGTTTATTGCTTTTGTTTGAAGCATTTTGTCGATTTTTGAAGTTTGTGTGTATTTTGGTTAAATATTGTGTTAATTCCTTTGAATGATTCTAGTTCTCATTCAATGCTTGATTTAACCCTTTGTTGTAGCTTGAATCAAGGTTGGTTTTAGGATTTGAGAAAAGATTCTTTTATTAACTTTTAGTTGCATGAATTAATTTTATTCAATTTTTCAATTATTTTACGCTGACTGTATATTTTCTTTGTAAATACTTATCGTTATTCAAAAAAATAAACGAGCTCTACATATCTAAGCGAAGAGAAAAATGGTCTATGCACTAGGTTCCTATGCATTGATCGTAGGATACCTATTGGCACAAGACCAACATTCATATAATGAAATAATCAATTGGCATAATTACAATGCATAATTGTATTAGCCTCCATGACCATCATTGGCTAGTGGAGGCCAAGATCGAGCATAATGTATGATTCTATGAGTTTATTAGTTTTTCAAGATTCAGGTCTGACGTTGGACCATTAAGGGACGAGATAACAAGTGGAGTCCCCACTTGCCGTGAATCTAGTCAGTGTAGTTGTGTTTCACTAACACCTTCCTGTTGTGACTTATGAGTCTACATGTTTTGTTGTTGATGATGTGATTCATGTTATTTGACTAATGTTGTTATTCTTTTATTTTGACAATATTATATAAATGAGTGAAAGATTCACCAGTTTTTACAATTTTTTATAATGAAGTTAAATATTCGCCAAGTTTTTACAACATTATATAATAAAATGAAAGATTCACCAAGATTTTACAATATTTTATAATAAAATGAAAGATTCGCCAAAATTTTACAACATTATATAATAAAATAAAAGATTCACCAAATTTTTTATATATACATATTATATTATTGATAAAATTGCCTTCAACTTTTCCTATATATTGGAGAGATTCGCCCAATTTTTATACATGTAATTCTAGGGGGGGTTCTTAAAATCATCCCTGTTGAAGGGTAGCTCAACAGTCTTCTATGGTTTTCTCGAGTTGGAGGATTCTTTCTTCTAAAGGTGAAGTATTAGGGAGGATTTCTACCGTGAGGTGGAGGGATGGGATTGTTAGTAGAAATATTTCACCTCATGCAAACAGAAGTTGTTCCTCTGGTTTGAATGCTTTAGATCTAGAACAAATGAATGACAAAGGATGAAGACCCTCCTTGGATATTGTAGATACCTAGAATGCCTGCTTCAATAGTAAACCTGTGTACCTGCAATCATATTAAACACACAAACACATCAAAGCTACCAGAACATAATCTATTAATCCATGTTAGTGACTAAGGAATCCAACAACATTTACATGTGAAATCAAACAACAACAGTAAAGTGGGATGGAAATAATCTTTGCATTAAGATTAAAATCGAGAAGTTTATAACCAATTAAGCCTTAGTGTTGAAATGCATCTCCATGAAACCAAAACTTTCATCCCCATAAGCTCCAACTTTTCTCTCTATGATCTCCAATGGCTTGGGCCAAGTGGTCAATCCAACAACATAACAATACTTCAATGGTTCTCCCCCTCAACCATGGACATGAGCTTCTATTTATAAGGCTTAATGGATAGGGATGGTTGAGATATTTGTGGATGAGGTGGCCTCTAAGATCCTAGGATGAGGGATCTTGAGCTCAACTGACCCACAATGATAGGGATAAGGGAGGACACAAGACTCATGATCTAGAAGCCTCGAGAATATTCTCTTTTTCCCATTTTACCCAGGGTACTTCTTTTCTCCTTCTATGATAGAGCGGTTCAGGTAAGAAATGCTTATGGACCAAGGGCTATAAGCGGTGGCACTGCTTATGGACAACAAGGAATAGGCGGTGTGAGAAAGGTACCACTCATGGATAAAGGGGAAATCATGGTGCTAAGTATTTTCATGAAAGACTGACAAACAACATTGGTTTCCACTCCAAGTGCTGGGATTAAGGGCAAGTAGGTATGTCAAAGGTCTTATCACATGATGATCACAAGATTTTGGTATATCAGGATGCCCCCCAAAGCATGAGTCTTAGAGGGATACAATAAATGAGAGCTTTGAGAGAACAAGTCATCGCTACGAGGTGAAAATGTCGGCTCGATCAGAGCATGTCATTAAGTAGGCATCTGTAGTACATCCATATTTTGACTCATAGACACAAGTAACCAACTCATATCTGCATACCAATACAAGGCAGATCCATGGGAGGAATAAACAAGCATGGCTACTAGAATACAGTGTAGATCCATGTGATAGAGGACTCAAACTTGGACATAGCTACCAGACATACAATGCATATCTATGTCATACAGACAAAAATTTGAGCATAGCCACAACCATACAAATGTGGATCCATGCTAGACATACAAAACTCCATTGCAACCTAGGGAAAAGCAATGAGCACTTTAAACAAATACCCAGGGTCTTCATCTTGTCTTCCACAAGGTATGATTCTATCCATGTGATTACAATGATTTGAAGTCGAACATGGTAGAAACCACTTGATTACCGATCAATGATGTAAACTATTAACAAGTGCGAGGGAGATCACCATTAATGTCAATGATTCCCAAGGTACCCTAGTAAAATATACTGAGTGTGAATAGATGTCCTGATGTCTAATACCCAGTCGATTCTATCAATCAAAGGTCAATGATGTGAACCTATGTCGAGAGTGAGAGAATCTGTCATTAAGGCATACAGATCTCAAGGTACTAGGTATTTGTTTCTAAGAATATTTCTCGGATGATGAGCTGATGTCGACAGGAATAGTCTCATCGAAGGAGGGCCATGATGAGTCCCACATCGACGACATGAAACTAGAAACATAGTTTTGGAATGATGTGAATGTAGTAACCATCGAATTGACTCAAAAGTACTGACACAAAGACTATTTTGATTCCAGAGGTAAACTTCTTCAACTTCCCTTTGAACATCGGGCGACACGACACAAGAATTGGTAGCATGAATAGACGGGATAGACACACAATGCTACAGTGGACAATGCATTCTTTTGAAAGACTCAGAGGAGTGGCATGACTCATCAAAGTGGATCATCATGGAGATCAGCTGAATACCTAATTGATTGACATGATATGCAGACAAGTGCCATGTTCAAAGGTAACGACAAACTACTGCCATTTATTTGCAAAATGATTCCCTTCCCATTTCCCCCATCATGATCGATGAGTGCCTCTTTTCGGTTTTACGAGTTCAAAGAGGGTAACAAACACTCGGTATAGCTTTTCCAAAGACAAGTACAGACTCATATGTTTTATGAACCTGAGAGAGGAGGGGTTCGTTCCTGATATGGGTCTCTCAATGTTTAATTTAACGAGTCCAAGGAAAGAAAACTCGGTATTGTTCATGTTTAGAGAGTCTGAACGAGTACGGAAGAAGACTCCAAAGGGATCCTTTTTCGTATGATTTAGTCCCTAAGGCCTGAAAAAGTGTAAAATTATACCTTAGAGAACTCTTCCAGTCATGATTAGCTGGAGTGTTCCTTTTTCGTAAATAGTCTGTCCGAACCGAAAAAGAGATAACCTACCATCGGAGAGACGACTCTTCAAATACTTTAACGAGCATGAAGAATACAATATCGCTCGACTATCTTTTCACATTTTAAGAGTTTTAAAAGAGATTAAAGAGGACTCTATTAACCGTTTTCATGTTTGAATCCAGAGCATGAAAAAGTAATAAACTAAGCTCAAACCACTTTTCATGTTTTAACTAGAGTGCGAAAAATGAAAAGTAAGCTCAACACCATCTTACTGTTTTTAACGAGCTTGAAGATCAGTTGAAAGAATGCTCAAAGATTGGTTTCATTTTTATGCAAGCTCAAAACCAATGGGTAAACTATGCTTGAAAAATCCCATTAACATGATATACAGAGGTTGGAATCTTGCCCCTAGCATGATTGCTAGCGAATCTTACCCCTAACATGATTTCCAGGGGCTCGACATGCCCCTAAAGCTTCATTTCGTCTAACGATTCTTCTTCCATACCCAACCTTAAAACCTGGTTACTAATGTGAGAATGTTCACTAGGGCGGTAGGAAGAATTAGAATCAGGTAGGTGAAAAAAAGGTTCAATTTCTAACACTAAAGGGAAGACTTGACTCAAAGGAAGGGGATCTATTTCATTTTTACACAATCTTGAAACAAAAGGTAACTATTCTTGGAACGTGGTTTCATTTTTATGCAAACTTGAAACCAAAAGGTAAACTATGCTTAAGGAGATCCATTTCATTTTTTAACGAGCTTGACATAGAATGGGAACTTTGCTCACCACATGGTTTCATTTTTATGCAAGATTGAAACCAAAAGTAAACTATGCTCTCAAACCTGCTCCTACCAAACATGACATCGAGAGGTTGGTAGGTTGCCCACATTTCATAAAAGCTAGCATCTTAGCTCCATTATGATGTCCATAGACTAGAGCCTTGCCCCCCATTTTACCTATGATGGAAAGAATCTAACTAGAAGAAGGGGAAGGAACCATAAGAACATGTAGCACATTCAAGGCAGTCTGATTACTAGGAGTAATGCAATGGTCAGGTGTAACAAAGGTAAGCTAATCAATGGTCACAATATTCCCATCATGGGGAAAATGCATAACTCTAAAGAGTGTGGACACAATAGCCTTCATGGCATAAACATAATCACATCCAAGGAGCATATTGAAATCTGAAGGACCTTGGACTACCATAACATCAATACAAACAGTTTTCCCTCCTAATGTAATTGGAAAATAAGGAAGGTTCCCTAAAGTTGCAGTAGGCCTTCGATTAAAAGCTAGTATATAATCAGTAGCTGGCACAAGCTGAGGTGAACCTAAATCTTTCCAAGCAGTTGAGGATAGAATACTATTGTAATCTCATAGATCATGTAAGGTTACCAATAATACATACTAAAACATACATATAAAACAGAGACAAGAGATAAGAACAAATAGGTAAAGTAACAGATTATATTACACAAAATGAGTCCATACAACACAGAGAACTGAACTGAGTTCTCATCTAGATCAATAGCTTAATATATATGATTACAGAATGGTTACAAAATAATTACCTGTCAGTTCGGTGAACCGACATGACCTTAGGTGGCCGACCTAATCTCTAGTTTAGTCGACTGATTGACTTAGTTGGCTGATCGACTAAGTCGGTTGATCGACTAAGTTGGCTCAACGACTTAGACGGCTGATCGACTAAGTTGGCTCATTGACTTAGACGGCTGATTGACTAAGTTGGCTATCCTTCAAGTCAAATTATCAACTTGCTCCTTCTACATCTCCCCCACGAACAAAACGTTTCTTTGTCTCGAAGAAACAAGGAGGTACAAAATTCTTCCTGGATGGTCTCAATAGTTATTGTGGTGGGCTGTGAAGTCTAATGGTTGGTCTTTTCTGTACACAGAATTCTACAATGGCTGGGGCTGTTATTGCGAGGTGATGTTGGAAATCTATCCAACTCTGCAAAATTTTCTGGATGTCGATGGTGAGTGTGGTCAAGCCTGATAAGATCGACATCTTCTCTGAAATGGAGACTTTAGCTATTCTCTCCATGTCGGGACCCATAAACTGGTCCTTCTCCTCTACAGTCTTGATAAGTCATTTCATCTGTGGGCAGATGATGTCGACTTTCTCCAAGTTAGGGAGAGCTTGTTGCACCCACTGATGTGCTTCCCTTTCTAGTCTTTGCAGTTTGGTAGTTTCAAGCACTATTTGTTTTTCTATTGTCGTTCTGAGTGCTTCCTCAGTGGTTTTCCTACTTTCTAATGCCTAAATCCCTTGTCGAGTTTGCCGAGTCTGCTGATAGACTTTCCCATAGTAATTAGGCAAGTCTCTCAATATTTCTTCAGTTATGACAGACTCCTCCTTATGATCTTGCAGCACTTTATAGGCTTCAAAAAAGGCAGTGTGTTGTGCCATTAGGAGTCGAGCAGTTTCCTCTTTTTGTTCCTCCTTAGTTTCCTGAATGTGAGCTTGGAGTGACAACACCATGCTCTCAAACAGCTGATATGCCCTTTCGAGCGGTTTGTCTGTGTCGACCTCTATGGGGCCCGACATGATGGATTGGGCCAGATTCCTGCATTTGTGGAGGAACTCGAACTATTCCGCATTCTGGTCATCAAGTTTCTTACGTCTTTTCTCACTTCTCATTTTTGCTTCGCCTTCTAGGGTATTTAGAAATTGTCCTAGATCTAAGTTGGTTAGGGAAGTTGCATCCTTTAATTTGATGTGGACCCTTGATGTCTGTCCATGATGCTCCTTCTTCTATTTCTCCTTCCTCTTCTTATGCTTTTCTTTTTCTGTTTTTGTCGGCACCTGTGTACCTGCAACAATCGAGTCGGGATTTTTGGTTTGTGGGATAGTGGCTGATGGTTTCTATGGTTGGGGCGGCGGGATGACTATCACTTCTGGTTGTTTGGATGCAGCTGGTTGTGGTGGGCCTTGCTCTGAGTCGGGGGGTGGTGGTGGTGGTGTAGATGATGGTGGTGGTGGTGGAGATGATGGTGGTGGTGATGGAGTTGGTGAATGGTCGGGGGTGATTGGTTTAGGGGAAGTGTGGGTGATTGGTGGGTTGTCAGGGCGGGGAGGTGAGTCTAAGTTGGAGAACATTTGGTTAATTTGTCAGATTATGTCCTCCTCATTTTCTTGTCCTCCAGTCGGGGCAGTGGCTGGTGGGTCAGCTTGAGGTACAGTCGGTGTGATAGCTGAGGACCGACTTGCAATCACTTCAGCTTCCTTGTCGAGATTTCTCTCAAAATTCAATGTGATGGTTGCAAAGGTTCTAGACTGGTCTTCGTATCTTGGTTGGTATCCACTGACTGTGAAGAGAGGTGATTTTGTAGATATTTTCTGGGTTGACGTAAATAACTTAGGCAGTTTCTCAATGAATGCTTACAAATGTATGTCCTTGTTGAATT
Organism: Pseudotsuga menziesii; assembly: GCA_001517045.1. Taxonomy (NCBI): domain Eukaryota; kingdom Viridiplantae; phylum Streptophyta; class Pinopsida; order Pinales; family Pinaceae; genus Pseudotsuga; species Pseudotsuga menziesii. The sequence goes on from LPNX010329741.1 coordinate 13,686, forward strand.
TTTCCTTTACCTATTTCGACATCACACGTTTGCACAAGTTGAGGGGGCTTACTGATTGTGGTGTTGGTACTTGTTCCTCAGTTATTTTCATCGGTGATGGGGGTGGAGGCATAGATACCAATCGACAATGTTTTCAAGCATCATCGTATGGGTGGTCTTAGCTTTCTTTGGTCGACCCGGTTGTGCTCCCTCCTTGATGAATCTTTGGAGCTGGGTCTCGATTGGCACCTTGTTTGCTGCGGCATACTCTATTATGTTGAGGGCCGTAGCTACTAGTTCCTCCTTGTCTTCTGATGGTTCTGCAAGGATAAGCTTGTGATTGCCTTTTCCCCGTTGTTGTTGCTGTGTCTTGAGCTTCTTCCTTGCAGTTGCTATCTCTTTTGATAATTTTCTAATGATACCTTTTGTGACAGCATACTTCAGATTTTCAAGCTCTGTCTCTCCCCTTGGCTCCTGGGTCGGGACGAGACTTTCTATAGCCGGAGGAATTACCTACTGCTCTGGCTGTGGCTCTGTGGTCTGGGGTTTTTCCCTATTTGCGGTTAGAGGTTTGATGGTTATTTGAAGTCGGCTGGTGTGTTTGACCGATGTCTCTTCCGACACAAAGGTGCTGATATAGAGGTTGAGCTCATAGTCTTCATGTTTTTCCTAGTCTGTGAGTGGCTCCTTGATGGAGAAGTCGACCCACTTTGCTGTTGCTAGTACTAGTATTTTGGTTTTGTCTTGTCGAGCCAGCTCTCGAAAGATCTAGTCGACTGATGGGTAGTAGTCAAGGGATTTGGCATTTGAGTTGTCACCCTGCATATACCACACCAAGGTATGGTTGAGCTCTAATTGGATGTGGGAGTTCATCGGTAGATTTCTTTGGATGTTTTGAGGCACCCTCCATCTAGTCGTGCGGAATTTGAGCTGTTCAAGCCAGTTCTCCAACAGCACTTTCCTGTGCTCAAGCTCCTGCAAGGTTCCTCTCTGGGAGAATGGTTTAAATCTCCACATGTGGAACCTCGATGGTTCCTGAAAGACTGGACTCCCCTTTGGGCATATGTGGTACATGACTATCCATAAGATTAGGGAGGGGAACTTGATGATTCCCCCCGTTTCTTGGCACCTTTCACAGATGGTTTTGACCATGTCAGCTACATATTCGACCCATATTTATATCGTTCCATGTGTGGCAATGGTGTCAACAGCTTCTAGCATGTCCAGTTTGAGGTCGTTGCCTTGGCCTAACAGGTGAGTGTTACTACAATTATTTTGGCCACAATCTATGGCGTTCGGGTTGTGATTTGGCTAATCATCAACCCCTTGGAGTTCTTACCCTAAGATGAGCCAGTGATTTCTTTGACCAATCCTTCTTTGATACCAATTGGTACTGGGTTTCCTTCATTGGAGAGACCAGTGAGTTGGGAGATGACTTCTCCCGAGATGTTGACCAGTCGTTCAAATTAGAACCGACCATTGTGGTACCAGCTGATGATGAATTTTACAGCACTCTCCTTTGTGCCACCAAAGCTGGCCATGAGTGGTGCATTGACATAATTAAATATAGTGTTGTATTTGATCTTCTCTGTGGCTTGTGTGGCCTTTTTGTCAACATATGCCCATTCTTTCATTTCGGTCCAGAGTTTTTTCCAGGAGCCTTCCTGTACCTTGCAATTTTTAATGTACTTTAGCCTACAGACTAAAGGTGTATCCACAGCCTGTAGGTCCTTGGATTTGGTCAAGGCTCTAGTTTTTTTGGGTGCCATTGTGTCGGTCTAGTGGTCTATTTCACTAAGGTTTTCTCTTTCGGTTGACTAGATGCTCTGAGGCTCTCTCTATATGAATTGCGGTGAATGATCCTTCGGTGGTCTGGTATTTATAGGCGATGCTTTGGATGTGTGTGTCAATGGGTGTATTAATGGTGGACGTGATGTTCCAACTGGAATACTTGAGTGTGTGTTAATGGAAAATTGCTTTCGGTGCTCGATGTCATGAATTCATAATGGGACTATCGAGGTCGTCGGTCGAGGTCGATTATGAGAATGGTCGATGGAAATGGTCGGTCGATGAAAATGGTTGATGGTGTTATGTCGATGGGAATGATGTCGATTGTCGAAATGGAAATTTCCTATCATGGCTTTCTATATGTATGGTATTTTTTGTTGTTGAAGTTTTAATTTTTTATGGCTTTTGGTTGACGGTTGTGGTCGTTATATGATTTTTTTTTTTAGCATTTTAGTCGGGCTCCATTAACGAGCTTCCAAAATACTATGCCCTATAATGTCCTTAGTCAGACCGATCCATTGGGATGTATCTCTTCGACAATGTAAGGTCCCATCCATTTTGTGTGGAGCTTTTTAGGTTTGCCTTTTACTCGACTATTGTATAGTAAAGCAAGGTCTCCGACCAACAAGTTTTTGTTTTTAATGTTTCAATCGTGCCATGATTTTTGTTGTTGTTTCTAGATTTCTTGATGTTGTATTGCCATTAGTCGGTGCTCTTCTAGTTTTCTTAGTTGCAATAGTCAGTACTTTCTTCCTTGTTCAACATCGACATGTAGGATTTCAGCAATGATAGGGGTCTATTGTCAGAAGTGAAGTGGAACTACTGCTTCTTGTCCATAGACTAGTCGAAAAGGAGTTTGGTCAGTTGAACGTTTATATGCTGTTCTGTATGCCCATAATACTGTAGGTATTTTCTCATCCCAGTCATCCTTATCAGCATTACATATTTTGGTTAGTCCCCTTGTTAATGTTTTATTAAATGCTTCAATTGCTCCATTCGACTGAGAATGGTATGCTGTACATTGACGATGGTCGATTTGGAACTGGTCGGTTAGGGTATTGATAGTTCTGTTGATTAAGTGTGTTCCCTGGTCGCTAATTAGGGTTAGTGGACATCCAAATCTAGTGATGATATTCTCATAGATAAACTTAATAGCTAGCTCACTAGAACATGTGTCGACTGGTTCAGCCTCTGCCCATTTAGTGACATATTCGACTGCAGTTATGATATACCTTGCACCCATCTTTTTTGCTGGTATAGGAAATGGTCCTATGAAGTCTATGGCCCAAATTTCAAATGTCAAACTTGGGTTTATTGATATCAAAGGAATTTCTGTGCTAGGAAAGGGTCGACCTAGTCATTGACATCTGTCACATCAACTAACAAAATTTTTGCAATCTCTGTGGAGTGTCGGCCACCATAACCCTAACTGTTGGATTTTCTTTGCAGTTGTGTCTGCTTAGAAATGTCCTCCTACAGGTCCATAGTCTTATTGATGCATAATGTTGTCTCCTTCATGTTCTATTACACACCTTCTAAGGATGTCATCTAATCCCATTTTGTATAAAAATCCATTTATAAGACTGTAGGGTGCAACCTTCATAGCTAAGATATGCTTCTTCTTTGTATTCATTCTTTCTGGTGCATGTCCCTCTTCCAAGAAATGGGCTATTTCTTCTAGTTTTGCTGGCATTGCTTCTATCTGAAATAAATGTACAACATGTAAGTCATCGTCGACTCCTGTCGGCTCTTCTCCTGTGTCGATTCGGGATAAATGGTTGGTCCTAGCATTTAACTTGCCTGGTCGGACAATGACTTCGAACTCGAATTCTTGGAAGAGCAATAGCCATCGATAGATCCTTCCATGCTGTAGTGGTTTATTGAATAGGTACTTCAGGGCCTGATGGTGTGTATAGAATATAAATGGGTTAGCTAAGAGATAATGTCGATATTTTTGTAGTGCAAAGACCATTCCTAGGGCTTCTCTTTCTGTTGTCGAATAGTTTTTTTCAGCCTTATTTAATTTTCTGGTACTGTAAACTATAGGATAATCCATTCCATCATCTCCTGGTTGAGTTAAGATTGCGCCTATTACTAGGCCTGATGCATCAATGTGAACATGGAATTTGATCGACCAGTTTGGGAACTTTAGGATTGGTGCTTCGACTAGTTTTCTTTTTAATTTTTGAATGATATGTGGCACTCCTCTGTCTAGTTGAACTCTTGATCTTCCATTAATAGTTCTTCAAGTGGATAGGTCATATATAAATAATATCTTATGAATTTTCTGTAATAGCCTGTGTGGCCAAGTAACACCCTGACTTGTTTTGGGTTTACTGGTGGTTTTAGGTCGAGGAAAATTTTGATCTTTGCAAAGTCAACCTTAATACCTTCCTTACGGACAATGTGCCCTAATAATATCCCTATGGGGGTCACAAATATGCATTTCTTGATGTTTAGGGAGAGTTGAATCTGTCGACATCTTTCCAACATAAGTCTGAGCCATTTGCAATGATCCTTTAACATGGAGTATATTTTCCAATCATCAAATATACTACCATGTTCTTGTAAATGTATTCCTGAAATGTTTTGACAACAATTCTAGAAAATACTGTAGGTGCATTTTTTAAACCAAAAGGCATAACCTTGTAATAAAAGGAGTCAAATTCACACACAAAGGTTGTCTTCTTCTGGTCTTCTTTAGCTATTGGTACTTGGTTATAACCTGAGAATCCATATGTAAATGAGTAACAGTCATGTATTATGACCTCATTCAAGATTTCATCTGCATAAGGGGTTGGAAATGGGTCTGTCAGTGTCACTTTGTTTAGTTCCCTGAAGTCGACACAAATTCTTAGTTTTTTCGGGTCATGTTTCTTAGGCTGTACAACCATTGGACTCTCCCATTATGATTGGTTGATAGGATAGATGATTCCTGCTGCAAGCATGTTATCAATTTCCTTTTTGACTATCTCCTTGTATTTGTGAGTTATTTTATATGGCCTTTTCTTCATAGGTCAGACATCAGGTTTAGTATCAATATTCATTTCTCCCATTTCATGGACTAAGCCTTTGAGGTCTTTATAATCTCGAGCAAATACATCTTGGAATTCCTTTAATAAGTTCACTATCTCTGTGGTCTATTCTTCGCTCCAATAGTCACCAGTCTTTTCCATTTTTGGTCAATCATCATTTGAGATGTCGAATTCTTTAGTTTTGACTTTAGCATCTAGCCATTCTGGTGCTTTAGCTTCATGGATCGGTTGAATTCCTTCCTTAAACTGTGAGAATGTGGTAGGGAAGTTGGTTGTAGTCATTCTTTCGGTATCTTGTTTGTCAGTTGTTTCTACTTTTAGGATTGTACAAATAGGTTCTTCACTCCAATAGTCACCAATCTTTGCCATTTTTGGTCGATCATCATTTGAGATGTCGAATTCTTTAGTTTTGACTTTAGCATCTAGACATTCTGGTGCTTTAGCTTCATGGATCGGTCGAATTCCTTCCTTAAACTGTGAGAATGTGGTAGGGAAGTCGGCTGTAGTCATTCTTTCGGTATCTTGTTTGTCAGTTGTTTCTACTTTTAGGAGTGTACAAATAGGTTTGGTTGTTTCGACATGGTTAGATTTCCATCTAAATATTTTTCCTTCTGTGTTTTCATTCTATAACTGTAGTCTTGTCAACTGTGGTTTGGTCCTTGTTTGGATATTGTTACATTCCATTGTATGTCGGTTATCCTTTAAGGGTTTGTTTTCGGTCGGCTGGATAAATTATTTAATATGTTTTGCTGTTTCGACGAAGTTTTCGTTTTGTGGTATAAAGTTGAAATATTTAATGAAATTTTCCCTAATTTCATGCCATAAGAAGGTTTCACCTCTAGTTTCTTCCATCTTATACCATTTGTTTGGTAAGTCGATGAGGGTTGATGGGAAAAAGCGTGGCCATGCTCGTTCATCCTTGTATCCAAGTCTTCTCCATTTTATTTCATAGGTTTTAATATGATCTTCTGGGTTCTGACCTTGAGTGAATAAAGGTATTTGAGCTTGTTGGGTTAACTTCTTTCCTCCAAAATTTTCGACAAAGTAAGTCAAAGTAGTTGTCCAGGTCTGTAGTCTTGTCTGATGGGTATCCCACCATCTAGTAGCTTGTCCTGTAAAGGTTTCTACTAGGCTTTGAAGTCGGCCATGTTCACCAATATTTTTGGAAACTTTTTCGACATGCATGACTGGTGATTCCATTTCCTTGTATCTTGGTAGTTGTGTAGTATTTACATTGGTAGGTTGTGAGGTAGGGTATTCCCTAATTTTCTTCTCAAATATTTTTGGGACAATGGACACTATGAAGCACTATTGGGTGGGATTTTTCTGCACTCTTTGAATAGTCCAGCACCCTCTTATTTGTGTTTCATAGTTCTTGATCTCCCAATCATATAATTCAGCGTCTGAATTATAACCAAATGAGTCTTGGTTTCCTAAATGAAGTTCTCCATGGATATTTGGTTCGATGTAATCTGCATTGTTTTGGATTTGGTAGAGTTGTTAGACATTGACTTTTTCATCGATAGGTTCATTCCAAGGTTCTCCTTGAGATGTGTGAATAGGTACAATGACCTTTTGTCCATTTCCTTTTAATTTAATTCGCTCCTTGTCTAGGGATATTGGTGCTTTCATCTTTATACCCTAAGGTCAACTAACTAATGCTGGGAAGGAACTGGATCCTTCCTTCGGGTCAATGATTTCGAAGTCGACCTTGGTCGAGATTCCTTTTATAGTCCTGTCGATGTTTTTCCAGACTCCAATAGGCTCAATTAGGCCCTAGTAAGCTAGTTTTAGGTATATTCCTAACTCATAGAGTCGAGGTATTCCCATTTGTTCCCAAGTGTCATGATTCATGATGTTTACTTGTGAGCCGAAGTCAAGTACTACTTGTCGGACGTGGTATCCTTCGATTTCTAGGTCGACAAGTGGGTCGGCATCACCTTTGTCTTTTTTATTTAAGCTGAAGATGTTCTTTGTTTGCTTTTCAGGGTTGGTACATTTTATTTCATACATCAAATCTATGAATTGAGAGACTGAGCTATCTTCTTGTACGAGTTGGATTAATTCATTTATTGTTTTATGTGGAGTGTCGTGAACTTGTTCTTGTCATGCAATTTCTTTGAATAAATTGGTTGCTTCTTTGTATGTTTGTTTTTTTGTTAGTAGATCAGGATAAACATGTTTCTCTTTTATTTTACTGATTCTTGTGTTATCAGCTCCTGTTTTTGTTCCTTGTTGAGTTACAATATGCAAATTTTTTTTGTTTATTACATCATTTTTTTGCACATAGGACAAGACATTAACATTTTTCTTTGTATTTATTTTTTCTAACATGGTAGGGAAATCCTCTAGTGATTGATCCCCTAATCCACAGTGGGTACAAAATTTGAGGTCAGTTCTGTCTTTATACGGATAGTCTGCGTACCGATGTCCCTCCTTATAACGGGTAAAGCACTGGATGGGTCAGCGTGGTCGGATGTTGCAATTCCTAGGGAATCGACCTCTTCCTCCATATCCTGCACGTTAATTGTCATACCGGTGCTTGTATCGTTGACCATCATATCTCTGACCATTTTGATCATTTGCTAAACTGTTTTGCTTGCTAGTTTGCGCAATTGCGTTGGTTTGGTAGACTGCATGGTAATTTTGTCGGTTCTTTAGGTTCAAATGATAGTCGACCATGTTATTATTTTTGGTTTCATAGATTGCACACCAGGATGCCTTGCCATTCTTCATGTTGAACGGGCAATCTTTTGTCAAGTGATCCCCGTGCTCCTGGAAAATGTCACAAAAAGATTTGGTCTACAGGAATCGAACGTCCTGTCGGCTGTATTCCTGTCAATAGTTGTCTTTGGAGTAGCCGGCCATCGGGCATTTGGTGCACCAGATCTCCTGATTCTTGAGTTTTAACTCCTTTAAAGACTTCTGTACACTCTCGAGCTGTTCTTCCAATATGTGGTCTATGGGGTAAGTGGGTATGTCCTCGTCCATCTCCACTTGAAGAGATTTTGTTAGCGCATCTTCGTAAGATTTGAACGTTTCCAGACTGATGTGTTAGCGTATTTTCTGAGATAACCCTACAAGAAACCACTGGATTAGTAACTATTCATCTATAACATAGTCTAGCTGGCTCAGAAGGTCTTTCCAGTGCTTATCATACTCGCGGACAGTTTCCCCTGGCTTCTGTGATGTAGTTTTTAGTTTTTTCGCTGCCAAGTGTTTGGCATCTAGAGTTTTGAAAAATGATAGAAATTGTGCCTTAATCTTGGCTTTGGTTTCTCTAGGTTGTCTTTCTGAAAAGGTCATATACCAGGTCAATGCCCTTTTCCTCAAGGCACCGGCAAACTGTGCCATTTGTCTATCTTCGTCTGTAACTTGGTTGGCCTCCCAAGTCGACTCATAGATGAACTAGTGTCATCTAGGGTCCTCATCCCCCTCATATAGAGGAATGTGAGCTGATCCATGACCCATGTCTGAATCACTGTCACTTCTCTCAAGAGGTGGCAGGGGGGTGGGGGTAAGGGTGGTGGGTTTATTGGTTTGTTTGTCTCTATGGGACTATGGTTGACGGAACTTTCGTTCCCGTAAGTTTTCGATTCTTCATCGACTGACAGTCAGTTGATGTCGACTTCTGCTGTCGAGGGTGCCACTTGAAAGGTCACCCAATTCCCTTCCTCTGGTCGAAGTATGATGAGGTGTCATCCGGTGTATGTTTCGTCGTCTAGTTGAATCCATATACTAAAGTCACCAGCTCGTAGTCGGAGGTCCTCTTCGATAATAGTATGTATTCAAGTACATGGATTCAATGGAGAGAGTGTTGTTCCGTCATGGGGAGCTCTTAATTGGAGAGCTTTTGGCTGCTCTATCCACAATTATTCCTCTGTAGGGGACGCCTCTTGTTCCGCACCTTCTTCATGTCGGTCATGACTCGACTCTGGTAGATTCTCTACTTGGTCGGTCGCTCTAGGAATCCTTCCTCTATGCAGCTCTAAGGTTCTTTCTCTTCTAGCTTCCCTCCTCTATTGTCTCTATTCCCTCTCTATTTTTTAAATTTCCGACATACCTTTGTGTAAAACTATTCTCTTGAGTTCCCTTTTGATCGACTTCTCATTACTAGTGAATGGTATCTACTTCTAGTCAACTAGAATCCACTCTACTCTTATCTTGACATATCACCAGCTACCCCCCAATAGCCTACCCAATGCTTTTAGAAAGCTTAGATAGTTCAGTTTATTTCCTTAGGAAGTATTCCCACTCCCTTTCTACGATAAATTTTTCCCACTTCCTTTGTTTCTCCGCCCAGTTAGAGTTTGATGGCAATTCGTGAAGTAATGGACGAGGTTCAACAATGTGTCCTGCTCCCTTCTCGATCAGGAATTTTAACAACAAGGTTGGTAAGGAACATAGAAATTGCTCAGTGAGATCTATGTAAAATTTCTTCTTGACTGTTTCCACCAAAGTTCTGTCTTCGACTACTTGCTCCTCATAGAATTTGTCAGCGATTTTCTCGAACCACTCCGACAAGTTTTTTCTACCTCCTCGGATTAGTTTTTCTAGCAACTCTTGTTCTTTAGTCCCTTCTGGCTTTCTCATCCAAGAGTTTCTTCAGAAGTTGGGGCACTAATTCGACAAACTTTTCATGTGTTTCTGTGAAAAATATTTCTTTTGCTTGTGCGATTGTTAATCTGTTCCTTCGTGCGTAATTCTGCAAATAGTTTGCAACTTTATGTTCCCACCAGTCCTTAATCTCCCGCTCTGGTATCATCTGTTTGCATATATTTCAGACATGTACTATCGGCAATGGAACCAATGTTGTAATCTCACAGATCACGTAAGGTTACTAATAATACATACTAAAAAATACATATAAAACAGAGACAAGAGATAAGAACAAATAGGTAAAGTAACAGATTATATTACACAAAATGAGTCCATACAACATAGAGAACTGAACTAAGTTCTCATCTAGCTCAACAACCTAATATATATGATTATAGAATGGTTAAAAAATAACTACTTGTCGGTTCGGTGAATCGACACGATTTTAGGTGGCCGACCTAATCTCTAGTTTAGTTGGTCGATCGACTTAGTCGGCTGACCGACTTAGTCAGCTGATCGACTAAGTCGGATCATTGACTTAGTCGGCTGATCGACTAAGTCGGCTATCCTTCAAGTCGACTTATCAACTTGCTCCTTCTACAAATACTAACAGAAGCCCCTTCGTCAACAATAGCGTGAAGTATCTGCCTAGAAGTAACATTCACAACTATCTGGAAAGGAACACTTGAATGAATATGAGACTCTGTTAGGTTACTCTAGTCAAAGGAAATAACCTCATTACTTGGAGAGGGTTTCGTCGAAACAGATAAAATTTCCTCTTGTCGAGAACAATCAGAACGAAGCATAAAAACTTCAACAAATTTCAGTTCATTCTCTACTAGAAGAGAAGAACAAGATGAAGATTTGGTTAAAGAGACTACTTCAGTGCTAAAACTCTCTGATGAAAGAGTGGGATCGGGTGGAAATGACATCGACTCAACCACTTTAACTTCACACTCCAAAGGAAGAGTGGGATCAACCACAGATAAATCTGAATCAACCACTTGGTCAACCAGTGAGGAATCAAGGGATAACTTACTATCACTTGTTGGAATCACCTGTTGATGATCAGTAATATTTTCCAACCAACGCAAAGCTTCATCCATGCTTGGACAAAGAAAAGTACGATGCATAGCCTTGCATATCAAATAAGGATACAATAATTTGCCCTTACGACCTTTTACCAATGGTTCACTGGTTGAGGGAGTATCGCCAAAATGATGATCATAGGTTGATGACACAGATGGTTTGGACCTTTTAGACCACTCTTCTTGTACATGGGAGAGACCGGGACACTCCTTAAGAAGGTGTTCCCCCTTGCAAATCTTACAAGGGAACTTGGGTTTTTTTAGTGTTCTCTTAGAACGAGCACCATCAAGAGCAGATGGTTGTTTCTTTTTCTCTTTCTTATCCTTCTTATTTTTACCCTTCCCTTTCTTCTTCTTCTTATCCACATGACTACTAACCATAGAGATTTGGTCAAGCAAAGAAGAAGAAAGGGGTGAAACAAAAACTGGTGAAGAAGGAGAGGGATTAGGTTGAGGTCGATCCTCTCCTAGAGGAGAGGTGACATTTGAGACATTAGGTGTAATAGGAATTACTGAATTAAGCAGCCAGACCAGTAATCCTATAGTTAATCTAGGAAAGTTTAGAGTGGCAATGAAGGGAGGACCAATACCTTCACTTGGAGGGAATACAAAAGGTACACCTTGAAAGGGACCTCTTGATTAGTAGTCCCAAATGAGGATGCCATCTCTAAAATCTCTAATAACCCCCTAACTACCACACACAAGCAAGTACTACTCAAACTAAAAGTAACAAGAAAACATGTGAAAGGAGTGGATAAGAGTTAGGAATCTCACAGGACAGGCCAAAAGGATAACTCAGATGGTTTGAGGGTTCCTAAAAGGGTCTCCTGATATACGCAAGGTACGTGGGAGCTCGAATCAGTAGTAGTGCTATCTAATGCATAACCATACACAAGGGGCCTTCCGATATACAATCGAGTACGTGAAGTACCTTTCTATATACCTCAGGGGTATGTGAAAGGCCATTTGATATACCGACGGTACGTGGAAGAACTGCGCGAGTCCCGGGATGTAATGCAAACAAATAACGACAGCTCCTATGCTTAATGACGCCCAAACACGTCTCTAACTCAAAGTGCTAAAAGTTTTAACCTAGTACTATTGTTAATTTTATCTTGTGCTGTTAGGTGGAACCATGGAGTGAAAACTTGAATTTAAAGAAGATGCACACTAATCTATATGATAGTGCAAGTTTTCCTCTTCAATGAAATTCTACCTAAGAGAGGGAGACAAATTTACTTTTCTTCAAAAAATGCACACCCAAATGAAAAATCATTTCAATATTTTCAAACAAAAAGTGAAATATCAATGCACCCCAAACAATCTTCAAAGCGAATAGAAAAGAGATCTAGAGAACATCAAACATAAATAAACCAAAATTGTTTCCTATCTTTTCATGCTTGAAAAAGATGCATAAAAACTTAATGGAAAGATGATTTCACTAGCATTTCCAAACAAATATAACTCTAATGCACGCAAAGCTGAAAATAGATATTTCTTCTTAATGAAAGTAAGACCTAGAAATTCAAACAATCATGCACAAAACAAGAAGAAAATCATTCAACAACGCTTGCGAATAAAGCAAAGGAGAGACAAAACTAAAACTTCTCTTTGAAACAGACAAGGAAACAAAGAACCAATCTTTCCTACCAAGCACTGAAAAAATCAGCATGCAAAAGGAAACAAGAATCACCCCAAGTAAAGAAAGACTCAAAACAACATGGATCACTCATGCATTCCAAGTCCAAAACAAACCAAATCCTACACATGAAAATGAAATGTATATTTCCAATTCCAATGAATAATATCTACAGAAAAGAGCAAGAGGTTTCAAGCAAAGAAAATAATGCAAAATCCAATGCAAGAAACATAAACTCTCTTTGAATGCAGAAAGAATACAAAAATCAAAGCGAATGCAGAATATACAATTCATGGCCCCTCCCGACCATGAGGGAGCATTTTTGTTTCAAAAATACACTTCATTTTAATAAAAAAGTAAACCAAAAAACACACAAAAATCAAAATACAAAGTTTGGAATAGGGCCTACCTGGCACCACGTCGATGAAGCTGCTGACAGGTGGTTTGAGGCAGAACCGCTTATTGCTCACTGGATTCAGGTGGTGGCACTGCGTATTGCTAACTGGACTCAGGCGGTGACATGATTCTTGCCAACAGAGAATGTGCAGTTTCCTATATAAATCCAAAACACAAAGGAGAACGACAAATCATGTCAGAAAAAGATCAGATCAAGGTAAAAACTGATAGATTGAGAATAAAAAAGAGCATAAAAGGTCGAAATAATTCAGATTTGAACAGATCTGAAAGTTTCAAACCAAAATTCACTAAGTCAGATAGCAGATTTGACTCGAGAGAGTTGGAGAAGGAGCCTAGATTCAGACAAGAGTTGAAGAACTGAGGAATATCAGATCGACTGATACATACATTTAGTCCCCAGTGGAGTCACCAGATTTGTTATCAGGAATATTTCACCTTCCGTGGATAGATGTTGTTCCTCTGGTCTGAATGGTTCAGATCCAGAACAAATGAACGATAAAGGATGAAGACACTCCCTGGATATTGTAGATACCTGGAATGCATGCTTCGATAGTAAACCTATGTACCTGCAATCAAATTAAACATGCAAACACATCAAAGCTACCAGAACATAATCTATTAATCCATGTCAGTGACTAAGGAATCCAACAACATTTACATGTGAAATCAAACAACAACAATAAAATGGGACAGAAATCAACTTTGAATTAAGATTAAAATGGAGAAGTTTACAACCAATTAAGCCTTAGTGTTGACATGCATCTCCGTGAAACCAAAACTTTCAACCCCATAAGCTCCAACTTTGCTCTCTATGCTCTCCAATGGCTTGGGCCAAGTGGTCAATCCAACAGCATAACAATACTTCAATGGTTCTCCCCCTCAACC
>LPNX010329741.1:27146-67953 GCA_001517045.1 Pseudotsuga menziesii
GGATAGGGGTGGTTGAGAGATTTGTGGATGAGGTGGCATCTAAGATCCTAGGATGATGGATCTCAAGCTCAACTGACCCACAATGATAGGGATAAGGGAGGACACAAGACTCATGATCTAGAAGCCTTGAGAATCTTCTCTTTTTCCCATTTTACCCAGGGTGCCACTTTTCTCCTTCTATGACAGAGTGGTTCAGGTAAGAAACGCTTATGTACCAAGGGCTATAAGCAGTGGCACCGCTTATGGACAATAAGCAATAGGCAGTGTGAGCAAGGTACCGCTCATGGATAAAGGGGAAAGTGCGGTGCTGAGTATTTTCATGATAGACTGACAAACAACATGGGTTTCCACTCCAAGTCTTGGAATTAAGGGAAAGTAGGTATGTCAAAGGTCTTATCACATGATGATGACAGGATTTTGGTATAACAAGGATTTGGCACTCTATAGGGAGTACTGATTCAAGGCCATGTACTAGGCAGAAAGGAGTGAAACCGGTTGTAGTTTTTGTGGATGTACGATAAGCCCATAGGGTGGAGAATAGCATGTGATGCTAGTTGGTTTTATGATTTCCCACCATCCTTTGGAGCATTGTTTTGATGATTTTGTTGACTGCTTCAACTTGGCCATTTCCCTAGGGGTAGTAGGAAGATGAGTATTGGTGTTCAAATTTCAACATGGTTGACAGCTCAGCCCAAAAAACATCTTGAAAGCGTGCTCCATGGTCTGAGACCAATTGTTTAGGGAAACCAAATCATGAAATGACATGGTTGAAGAAGAAGCGTGTTGCTGTTTCACTTTTGCAATCAAATGTGGGCATGGCCTTGGCCCACTTAGTGAATTAATCGACTGCCATAATGATGTATTTATGATCATTGGCTGAGACAGGGTTGATTGTCATGAATTCGATTGCCCATTTGTAGAAATGCCCAACTGTGACTACAGGGTGTAATGGTGCTCGGGGGTTCGTGCCTTTGGGGAAAAGAGTTGACAGCTGCAGCAATGCTTGACTACCTCTATGCAATTAGCAAATATGGAAGGCTAGAAGTAGTCGGCATGTAAAATATTCTGGGCGGTTGCCATACCTGAAAGGTTGCCACCACAGGCTCCACTATGATAGTCGTTGAGGATGGTCTCGGCCTCGTCACGGGTGAGGCAACGACGTAGGATGGTGTCAATTCCTCAACGATACAGAACATCTCCAATCAGCAAGTGGTGAATGGATTGATGTTGGATGCATCGCCTATCCTCACGGTTTAAGTGTGCTATGAACTTTTGTGTTCGTAAATATAGAAGGATGTCCCCATACCATGGGTCTTCTGTGGACATGATGAATAGAAAATAATTAGGGAGGTCATCCTTGGGTGGTGATGATCCAGTTAATGGGGGTAAGTAGATCATGAGCATGCCCAGCACGAGTGCCTTTGTGCTTTTTGGGGAAACGAATTCTAAGTCGAATTCTTGGAGAATGACTACCCACTAGGTGCCAGCTTAAGAGGTATCGCATTGAGTTTGAATTGGCCACTACACGAGTATGGTTTGCAATGATGTAGTGGTCGAACTTTTGAGTCGAGAAGACGACGACAAGGGAGAATTTCTCCTCGAGTGAATATCGTAGTGGGGGGCTTGTCAACTTTTGAATGATGTAATAAATCACGTGCTCATGGCGAGCATCATCTTCTTAGACCAAGACTCCAGCAATGGCATTGTAAAAGGCCAACATGTAGAGAATGAAGTCTCGGTTGAAGTATGGTGTTGAGAGTAATGGTGCAGAATCCAAGGCTTGCTTGAGTGCATCAAACGATTCTTGTGTCTGCTGATCCAAAACAAAAGGGATTTTTGTGCAGAGTAGGCAGATGAATCTATAGGATTTTGTTGCATATTCTGGTACAAAGCGACGAAGGAAGTTGGCCTTGCCTTGGAGGCTCTGTAGTTGGTGCCAATTTTTTGGTGAAGGAAGATCAAGGATAGCCTGAACTTTGAGGGGGTCTACCGTTATCCCTTTGTGGGATACGATGAACCCAAGTAGACAGCCTACTAGGACACAAAAAATGCACTTTAGGGGATTCAGGAGAATTTTGTACTTGCGGCAATGTAAAAATACTTGCCGCAAGTTGTCCATATGTTGTGCTCATTTTGGTGATCGAGCGGTAAGATCGTCTAGGTAGACCAATATGATATGGATTAGATCATGGAAATAGTATGTAATGGCGTGCTGGAAGGTAGCTCTATTGTTTTTTAGGACAAAGAGCATGACTCGATATGCGAATGTGCCCCATGGGGTTGTGAATGCAGTTTATAACGGTCTTCTTTTTGGATCTAGATTTGGTTATATCCAGAAAATCCATCCATGAAAGAAAAGACCTCATGTCCAGCGTATGCATCGATAATCTAATCGATGAAGGGTGTTGGGAAGTTGTCTTTGGGACACACCCCATTTAGATCACGGAAGTATGTGCAAACATGGATGGTACCCTATTTTTTATTCATGGGAACAAGATTAGAAACCCAAGTGGTGTACACAATGGGGTAAATGAAGCTGACTGTGCATAGCTTCTCTATCTTGGCTTTGACCGCGACCGCTTTGGAAGGATGGATGGGCCGTTGCTTTTGGCGCATGGGGGCCACATCGGTCCATGTGTTGATGTGGTGTTCCATGATGGACAAGACCAGGAAAAAATACTTTTGGCGTATGGGGGCATTTCAGTGTAAGACCAGGCAAAGATTTCGTAGAATTCTTGGAAGAGAGCTTTGTAGGCATGGACTTCTTTCGGGGAGCAGGATGCCCCCAGCATGATTTATTCAACAACCTCAGGATTGGTTGAGATGTTGATTTTTATGGTTGGCAAGATGTTGGTCATGTTCCCTTCTTCGAAGGTGTCTAGTTCTGGAATAAGGTTTTTGAACCAGTCAAATTTCCCATGAATGAAATCTTTGGTTTCCATTGAAAACTGGTCAGACTATGACATAAATTCTTTGGGGAGGAAGAATGAGTGATGATGCATGTCATCCCATGGGTATTCCAAGGTGGTCTTCAAGTATCTCCTCATCATTGCGGAAGCAACGAAGGTATAGGTCTGATGTACCATCATTGGTGGTGGAGACAAGAGGGTCGGTAGAACTGGACATCATGTAAATGGACATGGTGTCCAAAGAAGGAGGTGGGGGGTGAACTTCTTCGATCAGGGTGGTCTTAGATTCAAGGGAATGTTGACGAAGGTTGGATAAATCCATTTGGAACTCGGGCATGTCTTGGATGTGGTGAGAATAGTGTCCATACAATCTGCAAAGGGTGCAAGCATGGTTTGTTCTCAATGACTTGTTTCTCACTATTGGTGCACTTGGAAGTTCAACCACAGGGAGGTTTTCGGCTGTATCCATGGCATCCAAATGCACGCGGATTATAGGAATCTCAGGGTAGTTCTGAGTTGAATGGCCCTGTTCTTCACAGATGGTGCAAGGCGGGCTCTATTGAGTTTTAGCGGTACCTTTTGCATTCTTGCCCTTGGCCATTTTTGGGTGGGGCAGTGTGGGTGTAGGTGCAGTGGTTTTTTTTGCGAGCCGAGTGGAGGATGAGACTCGATCGCAATGGGTTGTACAAGGGTTAAGACTACCTGGGGAATTGGTGGTTGAGCTGGTGGATCAATATACTAGACGAGAATTCCCAATATAAAGTTGGGTAGGTTTAGGGTGGCCATTACTGGCTTGCTCATGACACCAGTCGGGGGAAAGAGGAAGGGAATTGTATGGATCAGAGAGGAGCCCAAATAACTCCTTGATGGTTGTATGTGGGGATGAGGTCATGGTTGTGGATGCACGTAATTCTACGGCTACAGATGATGTTTCAGCTGCTATTGATGTTGCGGCTATGGATGGTGTTGTGGTTGCGGTTGGGGCTGCAGTGCTAGATGAGAGCATGCACAAGTCCGCAGTCTCATTTGGTGTCGATGGTGGTGACACTAAGGGGAAAGAAGTCATCATGGTGGTATCAAAAAACAACCCAGGGCTCACATTCAACAATGGGGAGGCTGGTATGTTGTAAACCATGGTGTTAACTGTAGGGATAACATTGGTATGTGTGTTCATCCCTTGTGTATCAATGGTGTTGATCATAGGGATAACATTGGTGGGTGTCGTTAGCCCTTGCAAATTGTGATAGTTCAATTGGTCAACCATCATGATTTTCACTTCGTGGGGGAACATCATGAGACGGAAGACAATTTATGCTACAACTCTCATGGTGTACATATAACTTATTCCAAGGATAAGGTTATAGTCCAATTGAGCATTGAAAACCTCTATGTCAATCAGAACTGTCTTCCTAGCTAATGTGATGGGGACATGGGGGAGGATTCCTTAGGATTTAGTGGGATGGCCATCATAAGCCAATAGAGTTGTGGAGGATGGTTGCATAATTGGGGATCCAAGTTTCTGCCAGACTAGGGTAGACATAAAGCACATGGATTCCCCCTCATCCACTATGCACCAGTGCATGACCAAATACTGGATAGACACTGATATTTGGAAGGAAATGGTTAATGGCATCCATGGTTATCCATTCTCCGTGTCGAATGTGATCAACTTGGAGTCAGAGGGATCCACGGCACCAAGGGTGGATAGTAAGGCTTTCCTCCGCATTGAGAAAGTTTTGAGTACGTCAAGAGCGGACATGGTGGTAGGTGTTTGGGACAAATCATCCACGATGTTGTAGCTGACAGCAACTCTAGTCGCGGTGTTATTGGAAACTGGGCGTATGGGGGGGCGCAGGAAAGGGGGTAACTGAAGAGGTGCATTGACTATTTTATATGTAGATTCCGCTGATGTGTCAACGGGTTCGGCGTTGGTTCTGTACTGATTTCATCTAGTTTGTAGATTGAGCTCTCTAGTTATCATCGCTAGCAGGTGGTGGACACCTGTTTCTACCATGGGAGGTGCCCCCGGAGCATCAGGATTGGGTTGGGGAGGTGGTACGGTTGCCACCAATCCTTGGACTGGTAATGAGTTTTGGAGCACCATAGGAGGAAGTCCTTATGATGCTAGTTTGGGTTCATGGGCTTGGTCTATTGTATTGGTGGCATGTTAATGAACCTCATTTCTAATGGCCCATTTAGCGCGACCCATGAAGAGACACTCGAATGTGTAGTACTCGTAGACCTCGCATAGTGTGCATGGTTGGTTTGTCTGCAACAGAGCATTGCATCTCAGTGCATTTGGTCATTGAGGATTTTGGGCTAGCCAGTTCACCATGGCATTGTTGGGAGGATTTGGTTGTTGACTGCCTCCCTACAGTTTATTGTTGCCTTTGTTCTGGGGTCGGTTATTCCTGGCTTGCTTGTTGGTTATTGGGGGTTGGCTAGTTGGGATGGTTTTGTTGTGCAAACACTTGTCCCAATGGAGCAGGTCGAGTAGGGGTGGGGGCTTGAATAGCCTATACAAATGGTGCATAGTATATTTTGGTAGGTTTCGGTGCCACAAATGTGGGCATTTTCCCCACATATTGTTGTGTCATCCAAGCTAATGCTTGGGCCTGCTATGGTGGCATAGGTTGTGCGTAAGAAGTTGTGGCTCTAGATTGGGACATCATTCTTACATAGTCTGGAGTTTGGTTTTGGTAGGAAACACTAGTGGTGTTTCTTGGTTGTGGTGGTATTACAGGTGGTGTTGGATGGTGCTGTGGTTGGTGAGAGATAGAACCTATGATGCCGTTTGTAGCATGGGATGCCCCTGGTGCATCCCGATAGGAAGTGCCTTCATGGGGAACATCTGGAATGACAATGTAAAGGTATCCAGACTATGCATAGATCAGATCAAACTGTTGGGATTTCAATATGGCCTGCTCTTCAGATTAGGGAAATTCGAATGTGACGTCTTTTGCTATAGGTGGGAGAAAGGTTTTAAGGTACCAATCCAGGAAGATCTTTTCATCAAGTTGGATCTTACACAAACTATAGCATCGCTGCCACTCATGGATGTGGTCAGTTATGTGGGTCGCAGTATTCTGGTGGCAAGATAACAAGATCTCCACCCCTTCGTCATATCTGAGAAGGAGTTGGAAATATTGCAGGAACATGAAAGCCAGGGAGTTGAAATCTAGGTACTTGGCTTGTGGTAGCTCAATGTACCATTTGGCTGCAGCACTTGTGAGGGTGCATTGGAATAGTCTTAGCCTAATTGAATCATCTACGATGCTGTTTGATGAGAACCATAGATGAAACATCATGATGTGGTTTTGGGGGCACTCCCCTACCTTCCCTTCAAACTTGGGAATGTCCGAGGGAAGTTTGGTTGGCACGGGAGGCCAAAAAGTTTGATGGCAGATAGGATCATTTGTTAATCGAGCCAAATCAGGCAAGTTGAGATGTGTGATGAAAGGAAGGTTCGACCCCAGGTTCATGTGAGATGGGGCAGCCATGGTGGTGGGATTTGCAGGTGCATAATGCACTTGCATAGTGGGAGGTATTTGTGGCACCATTGTGGATGGGACAGTGCCCCCAAGTGTGGTGGGAGGGGCAATGTAGGTGGAAGGGCCATTGGCCCCATGTGTTGCAGGTGGGATAGCTTAATGGGTCAATATGGGTGGTGGTAGTTGGCTTATGATGGTTTGCATAATCGTGTTGGGGCCACAAGTAAGGTTTTTGGTGATAGTTTGTGGTGTGGACATGGTTCCACTAGCAATTACTACGCTAGAAAATGGATCCGGGTTTGCACCAGCCATGGGGCTTGATGGTGCAGTGTGTAGATCCAGTTCAGATTGATATGGGTTTGAATCTGAATCAGAGGCTATGTGGCCTTCTGATGGTTGTGGAAGGCCATCGAGAATGGTCTTGACGATGTTGGTTTAATGACCCGAACTGTGGTGGTTTGCCTCTTAGGCATGAGGAAGAGCATGAGGGATCAATCGTGTCAAATTTGTATGTTAAAATGGTGGTAATGATTTTTGGACCCCGGTTTCAATGGCTTCCTATTGGATGTAGGTGGTCACTCGGCCACCAAGACTGCCCAAAGACAGTGCTTGGATTTTTCCTCATGGGAGTGCTACTCAATCGATGGGGGTCTTTGCTCGTTTCATTTGGCAATTCCTCTCAGCGACTAGCTACTTTGGGTTTCTCATGGTACTCCTCACAATGAGTTTCTGGGCTGAGCCCAAGTACTTCCCATGGTTAAGGTAGTTAGGGACTTATGTCCTCAAAGACTACAAATATTTAACTTAGTGTAAATTGTAAATTTTACTGGCTCACTCAGCGTAATGAACTGAGTTGGGTTGATTTATATGGCATGGTGTGTATGTATTTTTTTTTTGTTATATCTGGTGGCATCTTAAATGGTTTATGAATATTTCACAGAGTTCATAACTTTGTGATGAAAGTAGTAAATAGTAATTAGAAATTTTTAGACATGTACCATTTGTGATCCTGAACTATGATAGCCTGACTAAGTGACTACCTTGCACCTATATTTCTCTTCAACCAAGAGAGGGTGTTGGGCTCTCAACACAATGGGATTAAGCCCATTCGTAGATCCATAGGTCACCCTCCAGATGCAAGGTTGGTCAATAGGGAGGACGTTGAGCACTGTGAGAAGCCCTCCTTCTCTACCCCCTCTACCTTCCAAGTCACCCATTTTTAGTGGCTTCAAAAAAGAATAGGTGAAGTGCCTATTACTATACAAGCTTCACCCTTCATCTTATCTCATAATACCCTGAAGGGTGATGACTGGGTAGAGGAGGAAGGGTTAGGCAAGGTGTTGATTTTAAGTAAATTTTAATCAAGCTATGTTCATTAACCCATTAACCATTGATTTACACTTTGATTTACACTTTGATTTAATCAAGCTTTGTTCTGTAAATGAAATAAACAGAAACATAAATGGAAATAGAAATAAAAATAGTTTTGTTGGACAGAGGCAGTTGAGCCACATTGATAGTCCTTAACTTTTAAAAAATCAAACTCTAAGTGATAGATCGCACTTCTCGAGTCAAATGTTGCGAGGGGGTCACCAAATTTTTCCAGAAATAGGTGAGGGGGTCGCTCAAAATTTGTAGACAAAATCAGGCTGACTTTTGGAAGGGGGTCACAACTTTTAGGGCTAAATAGGTGACCTGGTTGCACCTGTGAGGCCAGAATGAGTGACCTGGTCCCCTCTCTAGGCCCGATAAGAATGACCTGCTCCAGAAACTGATTTTTTTTTACCCTGAGTCAGATCCGGCTGACAGTAACCTATACTATGGCCAAATGGACTTGGATTTTCCTTGAGGAGGCTCCACAGTAACTAGAAATGTAAATAAATAGGAATCTAAGCTATATTTTAACAAAAAATTAACCTAGGGCAAAAAATAGAACTAAAAACTGAAACTTTGAAAAATAAACCTAGGGATCCTGTGGGATCGACCTGGTATGGTCGCCAGTTCTATAGCAGGGATTTAGGGAAGGAATAGATACCTATCTATAGGACAGAAGGATAGGGTTCCTGATGGTAATGCAAGAAAAAACACAGAACTAAAAGAAAGCAAAGGGAGCAGAAAGGAAAGATATGGAAACCCTGCACACAAGGTTAGATTCCAGAACCCTGCATACAATTGTTAGAACATGAAATAAGCTTGCAAGAAAACTAAGTTAGACAAAAACTAAAATGAAAAAGACATTAAACAACAAATTATACCTCTTGGTGGAAATGGGCCACCATGCCCTAGGTTGGAGAAGCACCTCTCTCTTGGAAATGGGGGAGCTATGGCTCAAAGGGAAAATGGATGAGAGGGAGTGTGGGTGGCTTGAGAGGCAAATGGTCTTAAGGCATCCACTCAGGTAGCATAACAATATGCAAGGGAGGAATGTTTTGAGAGTGATACCCACCCCTCTATTTATAGCTTTTTTAGGGGTTTAAGCCCCTGGTCAGGGCTTTAGCCCCTTTTTGGGGATTTTAGCCCCTTTCACTCAATATTTAGCTCCTTTTAGGGTTTTAGGCTCCTTTGAGGGGTTTTAGCCCCTTTTGGAGGCTTTAGACCCTATGAGATCTATTTAGGCTCTTTTAGAGGTTTTTAAGCCCTTTTTCCTGTTTTTAATCCTTCTTGAGGGTGTGGGGGTCAAATGGGGTTAAATGAGGGTCGTGCATGGGTGTCCTTGGGTGGTGTAGGCCATGTAGAGCTGAGTGAGGGATTTTTTGGGTTAACAGCCCATACCAAGCTTCCTTCGAAAATTCCCAAGTTCAAAGGTAAGGCTAGTGAAGATCCTGGTGAGCATGTCACCACTTTCCACCTTTGGTGCTCTTCCAATTCCTTACATGATGATTCTATTTGTTTGAGGCTATTTCAATGCACCCTCATGGGTCCTATGATGAAATGGTACATAGAGTTACTAGGTGGGTTTTATACTATGTTTGATGACATTGCCATGACCTTTCTTAATCATTTCTAGCTACCCATACGTTATGACGTCGGTACCAAAATCTTGTCGACATTTCGGCAAGACAAAGACGCACACATTTTATATCATATTCAAGAGTGGCATAGATGGAAACAGTTAATAAAATCCTTTATACCACCAGAGTTTCTCCTTGACTGGTTCCTCAAATCATTGTTACCTTACATCACGAAGGATGTTTCTACATCCGGAGTTCAAAACAAGGAACAAGCTATATTTAGGGCACATGAGTTAGATTTGATCTATGCTCAATCTGGACTTTTGTATGAGATTATACCTAATGCTCCAAGATCCAATTTCGACCCCAAGATCAAGCCTGAGCCTCATGCCAATGGTATTGTTGGCTCTAATAGTACCAAACCTGTGGATTCAGTTACGAAACAAGTGAGCCAGTTATCGATTAACTAGTCTGTGTTGAGACAAGTTACGGCTTTGTCTTAACCTACCCAATCAACGAGTGTACTTTTCGTGCAATCATTGAAACCGAAAGGAAACTAGTAGCCTGGAAGGAATAAGAAAAAAGGAAAAAATAATCATAAGGGTGGGAACAAGAATGAAAATGCTAATAATAATGACAATAACACTCAAAATGTTGGGGGGGACAAGCAGTCTAAACGTAAGGTGAAGTTTCCTTGTAATTTGTGTAAGGACGACCACCTCACTCACATGTTCCCTTGTATGGAAGATGCCTCGAGGTTCATAGCATAGGTCCCAGCTATGTTAACTAATCCTTTACCCAATAATCAAAATATGAACTTGAGGACCATTGATCCTGGTTGCACATCTGGTGGAAATTAAAATCAGTCGGAGGCCTCTAGTGGTCATGATTGCAATAACATGGTGTGTGCTACTAAAGTTGTGACTCATGTGAAATATTATGGTTCGTCGCAACCAAACCTTGGAAATAACCTTCCCCACCCGAGAGCCCTTTGCGAATCGAAAAGCCTACGGATAAACCTGAAGATCTACCTTGCATTCTTAAGGGAATATTAAAGCGTTCAGGGCACAATCCTAATTCCCAAGCTACCTAGAACTATTCAGTTATCGAGCATTTGGGCTAGACTCCTTGTGCGATGTTCACATTAGAAGTGCTTCAGACTTGTCCTTTGCAGAGGAAAGTCTTGTTGTATGCTCTTGGGGTTAGTGACGATAGCTCTTCTTCCATGATCAAATTTGAAACCATGGGAGTACAGCCTCACTTTCCTTACTGCGTGTCTCTTTTGATTCATGTAGAGTGTCTTAACAACACCGTCATGCGTACTGTCATTGATGAAGGCACTATTGCTTCCATGATGTCTTTGTCGTGTTGGAAGGATTTGGGTTCTCCCACATTGTCTCAATCTGCCACTATGTTGATTTTATACCAAAATCCTGTCACCATCATGTGATAAGACATTTGACATACCTACTTTCCCTGAATCCCAGCTTCTGGAGTGAAAACTAAATGGTTTTTTATCAGTCAGTCACACAAATTCCCAGCACCTCTCATGCCCCTTTATCTAGGAACGGTACCCCTGCTCACACTACCTTTCATCAGTTGTCCACAAGCGGTGCCACTACCCATTACCCTTGGTCCATAGGCAGTTATTACCAGAACCACTCTATCATAGAAGGAGAAGCGCGCTACACTGGGTAAAAGGGGAAAAAGAGAAGTTTCTTGAGGCTTCTAGATGATAATCCTCGTGTGCTACCTTATCCCTACTATTGTGGGTTGGTTGAGCTCGAGATCCCTCATCCTAGGATCTTAGAGGCCACCTCACCCACTAATTTCTCAACCATCTCTATCCATTAAAGCCCTATAAATATGATCTCATAGCCATGGTTGAGGAGAGAACATTGAAGGTATTGTTATGCTATTGGATTGATTCTTGGCCCAAGATCATTTGGAGAGAACATAGAGAGCTAGAGTCGGATATTTTGGGGATGAAGAGCTGGTTTCATGGAGATGCATGTCAACACTAAGTCTTGGTTATAAACTTCTTCATATTTCTAATTCAAGTTGATTTTCTGTCCCATATATATTGTTGATGTTTGATTTCAGATATATATTGCTAGATTCCTTAGTAACTAGCATAGATTAGTAGATCATATTCTGGTTGCTTTGATCTGTTTCATGTTGAGCTTGATTGCAGGTACACAAGTGGACTATCAAATCCTTGTATTCCTGATATCTACAGCATCTAGGGAGAGTTATCAGCCTCTGTGATCTATTTGTTCTGGATCTGAACCATTTAGATCAGCAAAACACCTTGCTGTCCGTAGGAGGTGAAATATTCTAGCTAACAAATCTGGCGACTCTATTGGGGAAAAGGAAGGCTAAATATCCTTGTCTGTTATGCGGTGGTGACCACTTTTCAAAGGAGTGTCCCCATCGGGATGAAATCTCCCAGTTTTTGAAGTCCAATCCCACACCTGCAGTACTTATGAATCCCTTTCCCTCTCAACAACAACTAGTAGACCACATGTCCAACTAGGGTAACTCTAGTTCATCGAAGGAAATTCGTATGATGTCCTTAGATACCATCCATCTGCAAAATCAAAGCCAAAATTATGATAAACTTGCAGATAAGAATGAAGATCAATCTTCTTCAGGGAAAGCTCACTCTACTAGTTCTTCAGAATCCTCGTCTATTGTTCCCTTATCTATCGAGAAGCCTACTCTCAACATGATTTTGCACCCACCAAAGAGTACTCTTTGAAAGGCTGTCTTTAATCCCAATGCCTGAGCTGCTCAATTTTATAATGTAGTTGAAGATCTCGCTTAGGCACCTTGTGCAATGTCTACCCTAGAAGTACTCCAAAGTTGCCCCACACAGCGCAAGAACTTGTTGATAGATTTAGGAGCTGTAGACCCGGATAACACTAACTTGATTCATTTCAACATTGAGAACTATAAACCTAGATTACCACATAAACTTGATTTTCAGATCATTACGAAAGTAGTGGGAAAGAAAGTATTTAGAACGGTACTAGATGAAGGGTCTTTGACCTTGGTGTTATCTCTAACTTATTGGAAATCCCTTGTCTCTCCCAAGCTTGTTACATCACCTACGACCCTTAAAGCCTTTGATGGACAGGGTTTCCAACCCCATGGTCTCATATAATCCCTCGCGGTCAAGCTGGGAGGAAAAACTGTTTCCATCCAATTAGAAGTGGTAGATGCCCCTTTGGATTATAACCTCCTTTTAGGAAGGAATTGGTTCTATGCCATGAATGTTGTTGCTTCAACAGTATTTCAAATGGTCCAATTCCCACATCTTGGGAGAATTGTTACCATTGACCAGCTTGATCTCTGTACGTTGGATGTTACTACTTCCATAGCTAATAACATCCCCATGTTAGGTCAATCCCCTCCTCCTTACCAGTCGACCGGGGTAGGTATATTGGATTCATCCCTTATGGGGATTTTTCCCTCTACTCCTCCTAGCATGGATACCGCGACAGTCCGTATGATCGCCTCATTTGATTTTGAGCCCAAGGGCCAAAATGTTGTTGAGTCCACCTCATTGAGCCCGCGCGAAGCTATGTATGACACCATTCAAACTTGTTTCGATGATTACACTGATGGCCTTCATTTAGTGGCTTCAGATCCTTACCATTTGTCGTACTGGTTAGAACCTTCTCTTCAGATTCTAGATTATCCCTCCAAGAATTTTCCTTCTGACGAGTCCATTATAGAGATCATGAATACGGATGAGCCAATTTGGGAGGATCACCATCATAGATCCATGTTCCTCCCCAATACTAGTTCGGGCAGCCATGATTTTGCATCCTTGTTTCCTACTGATATTGTCAATGTTCTGCAAAGTCCTATATTGTTGCAAGACACAGATTTTGAAGGAAACCTTTGCAACATTACTTAGATGAACCCAATTGACATATCAGCCAAACCTGATGTTATCAAGCACGTTCATGTTGGGCAGAACTGCTCCACAGATGAATTTGAAGCATATAAGGAACTTTTTAAGGAATTTCATGATATTTTTGCTTGGTCTTATGAAGAGATGTTGGGGATTGACCCTTCCATTGTGGTCCATGAGATTAAAAATTATCCCATGGTTAAACCTGTCAGCCAGAAACTTAGGCAAGTCCATCCTAGGAAGGCCATAGCTATTAAAGCTGAGATTGAGAAACTTCTAAAAGATGGCTTCATTTATCCTATACCTCTGATGGAATGGGTATCGAACATTGTCCCTGTCAATAAAAAGCAGGGCACCATTAGGGTTTGCATCGACTTTAGGGATTTAAATAAAGCTCGTCCCAAGGACAACTTTCCTACCCGGCACATCGATCAAGTTATTGACAACTGTGATGGAAGTGTCATCTTTTCATTCATGGATGGATTCTCCGGCTACAATCAGATTGAGATATTTCCCTCCGATCAGCATAAGACGGCATTCATTTTCCCATAGGAAACCTTTGCATATAAGAAGTTACCTTTCGGCTTGAAAAATACTGGAACCACCTTCTAGCATGCGATGTCCTATGCGTTTCATGACATTAAACATATTGTTGAACCGTACCTTGACGACCTCCCTGCTCATTCACAGTGACGAGAGGACCATCCTAGCCATCTTAGAGCCATATTCCTGATATGTCGTCATTATAATATACGGTTCAATCCACATAAATGTGTTTTTTTCATTGAGACAATGTCTCCTTGGCTTTGTGGTATCCAAAGATGGCATCCAGATCGATCCTTTGAAGATGGCCGCTATCATTAATCTACCAACCCCAACCAATATCCTTGAACTCCAAAGTTTGCAGGGGAAGGAAAACTTTCTCTATCGTTTCATGTGCAATTTCACTGAGAAAATGGATGGTTATATGCGTCTCCTCAAGAAGAACACTCCATTCTTCTGGGATGGCTAGGACCAATGTGCCTTTGATAATCTCAAGCACACTCTGACTCATTCACCCGTGATACACCCCCTGGATTATTCAAAGAAATTTCTCTTGTATATTGCTGCCTCCACTACTACCATCGCTATGGTTTTAGTGCAAGACAATCTCCACGGTTAGGAGCATGTGATTTATTTCGCCAGTAAGAATCTTATTGATTCTGAAACCCGTTGTTCACATGTGGAGAAGCTGGCTTTGGCCATGGTCATTGTCATGCAAAAACTTCATCACTACATTCTGCTTCGCACTACCACCATATTGGTAGACCAGAACCCAATGTATTACATTCTGACTCGTCAGGTACTCTGGGGCAAGTACTCCCGTTGGATCATCATCCTTCAGGAGTTCGATCTTGAGTTTTCCAAGGCTACATCAAAGAAGTCCTTGATTTTCGCTGAACTTATGTGTGACCTTCCCTGTGCTACCACGGAATTTGAGCCCAAAAATTCATTTCCAGATGAATTCCTGTTCCTAATTAGCACTACTAATCCTTGGTATGGATATTTGTTGATTTATATCCAGACCCAGTGTTTTCAGCCGCATCTATCTCGCAATGATCATCGCTGTATCCGGCACCATGCAAAGCACTACCTTATCTTGAATGATACCTTGTATAGATGTGGGATTGACTCCATTCTCTAGCGATGCCTCACTCATGAGGAGGCTGAACACGTGCTGAATGATTGCCACTTGGGAGCATGTGGTGGTCATTTATCTGGGATGGCTATAGCCCAGAAAAATCTTCGCGCTGGCTATTTCTGGCCTTTTGTCTTCAAAGACTGTCATGAGGATATTAAGAAATGCCCACCCTGCCAACATTTTTATCCAAAAAAGTGCACCCATCGTGCTCTACTTCACCCTGTCATTTCCATTGGCCCTTTTTCCAAATGGGGAATTGACTTCATGCATTGTAAGCCTACCTCAGCTGGGGGGCATGGTTACATCATTGTAGCCATGGATTATTTCACAAAATGGGCTGAGGCCATGCCTCTACATACACAAAAGATGGTAAGACTACTGCTCTCTTCTTGTTCAATCATATCATAGCTAGATTTGGAGTTTCGCAGTCCATCGTCATTGATCATGGATCTCATTTCCGTAATCAAATGATGGAGGAATTGAGTGCCAAGCTAGGTTTTTGCCATGAAAACTCTAAACTGTATTATCCACAAGCTAATGGTTAGGTAGAGGCCATTAACAAGGTTTTGAAAACTATGCTTCGTCGAATGGTTGGAGATCATAAATCCAATTGGAATCTTGTTCTTTTTTCTGCTCTTTGGGCTTATCGAACTTCCATGAAAACAGCTACTGGTTTCATGCCATTCCAGCTTGTCTGTGGACTTGAAGCTGTCTTGCCGATCCAATGTTAGATTCCATCTTTACAACTTGCCATCGAACTTCTCCCAGACACTTCCGTAGAGGAAGCAAGATTTTTGTACTTGAATAACCTTGATGAGACTCATAGAGATGCTGCCTTGGCTAATAAGGCACATAAGAAACATGTCAAGGTGTAGTACGATAAATCCGTCCAGCCTCGTGTTTTCAATGAGGGTGACCTATTTTTGACTTATGAACAATGATATGACAATCTATGGAAGGGTAAGTTCAAGTCTATGTGGTATGGACCTTTTGTTATTTCCAAGGTGTTAGAGAAAGGAGCCCATGAGTTAGTTGATTATGATGGAATCCCTTTGGGAAAACCTCACAATGGGTTGTACCTGAAAAGGTACTATGCCTAGGTTTTCTTGGATGGTATCTTGTATATATGTATATTGATTGACTTTCAGTGTGGTTTTAGTATTTTCAAGATGGTTTTGAGTTTTAGTGTCCACATTTGTTTATACCATGTTTTGGTCATGCAGATGGCTTTCTACGGCTTCGCTAATGGTGCTTTCCACCACACCTTGAATCTAGCCTCACCTACTTGGGTCCTCTATTCCCCAGCTAAAGATTTGGTCAGTTCAGGAGCAGTTTGCTTAGGTCCCACTACTAATAACATCACTGAGTATGAAGCAGTCATCAGTTTTCTGACTAAAGCTACCTCCTAGGATGTCCGTGATCTAGTAGTTTTGATGGACTCTCAGCTCGTGGTTTGTCATTTAAACCATATCTACACCATTAGGAACCTGGTACTCCTCCGCCTCTTCCAGAGGGTACATTTGTTAGAAAGATCATTTGGAACCATTACGTATAGGCATATCCCTAGGGAACATAATGTAGTTGCTAACTCATTGGATAATTACATCCTAGATTAGCACATCGCCCATTCATAACGTTAAATCAAACATGGTACATTGTAAATGAACATTTAAAGACACATATAACTCATAGAAAATGCATTTATCCATTTGAAACGTATAAACACCATGCCAAAGTCTCTCTCTCTCTCTCTAAATATATATATATATATATATATACGAAAAAAGTTTTACAAAAAAAATAGGTCCCAAGACCTCATCTGAAGCATGTAGGCTTTCAGGCAAAATCATCATACAAAAAATCCTGAAGCTATCATCTTTCAGTATACATGTCTCATCCACTAATGGTGCTCATGATAGCACATCACTGCTTGAGCCACCCTGCGTAGTATCCTGCTGAATCGGCCTGATACTCCCACCATAGATCTCTGATATCTAGTTGGGAGGCCATCTATATTAGCATTTGGGATGTCCAGAGTCAACCTCTCTAGGTTCTCCTCCAGCTCCTCGATGATATCATCACCCTGTGGCACGAAGCGAGCTTCGACTCACCTATCTAATGGAGATGCTCCTCCAGACCTCGCTGCTCCAACATCTGCATGAAGACAAGCAGGTCTTGTCACCTATCATAAAAAATATAAAACATAAAAAACATAGAAACATTTTCCATTTTTAGGGTTTCTTTCTTCTTACCAATGTCACCCCACTTCCCTCCAGGTGGGAGTGGTAGGTCAGGATCACCTGTAAAATCTATGCCTGCATAGGCATAGTCCTCGACCATGAGCATCTGATCCCGCAGCCATCTGAAGAACGGATCACTGAACTTCACTCTACCCCTACCTGCTCCTATGCGAGCCATGACCTGGACCCACCTTAGCATATGGGGGTACCGTGCTCTTAGACTTCGGAAAGTCACCTGGGGTCTCATCTAGGGGACCCACTCAAAGAAGAAGCAAGCTAATATGGAACCAAAGCTGAACTACTTCATCTCTCCCTATTGACATTTAGTCAGTTGATCCTTGAATATTGGAAGCAATGCTTCCGCCCAGTTGAACACTGTAGGTGCCATATCCTCTAGAGAATATAGCATATGTTCCCTGGAAGCTTGATGCATACCCTAACTCCCTACCACCCTCTGTATGGTGAACAAAACAATCCGTAGAGCCCTGTCTATCATTGCCCTGATGGGGATTTTCTTCCTCGATGTGCCTGTACCTGGTACACAGTGTCGATCTATGAGCTCTCTAGTGGTAATTTCCCTACCACAAGAACCTGTCAGTGAGATGGGGTCACCCTGTCTTGATAGGCCATCTAGGAAGTAGATATCTTCTACCTCCACTATAAGTATGTGTGCCCCCACCTCGAAATACTATTGTTCTAGATTCCACATTCTCAGTATGTGTTCCAGTAATCTCTCATGGGACACCATGCTCGGTGTCTAGAATAACTTTAAAATCCCACAGTCCCGGAGTGCGAAAATGCAAATTGAATTCCTTTCAGCAGCAGCATCCTCGTCATCATGTGTTTTTTCCTTCCATATCACCATATTTTGGAAGCCTAGACCTGCCAAAAACAACAATGATATGCATTAATATCATCCTTAAATCATTGCAAATCAAAAGAATGAAGAAATATTTCCCATATCATTTGCTTAACTTCTCCACGGGCGGCATCGCCTGTGCCCTGTTGGAGATAGGCGGTGGCACCGCTTGTCCACTACATTCTTGGCGCAGTTCTCTGGTGGTACCACCTATCCCGTAAGGGGTAGCCATGGTGCCCGCAAATTGGATTTTATGGCTTTCCAAATAGGCCCAAAACCCCACCAAATCCTAAAATAGAAGCTATGAAATGAAAGAGAAAGGTCTTAGCTGTTACCTGCAACCGACGATACTGAAAACGGACGGTGGAAACTCCCGGTATCAGCTGTGGAAGATCTGGCTAGAAAATGCTCCAAGTGCTCTCTGCTAGAGGTAAATAATGAAATGTTTGAATTTTTTACTATTTACTTGCCTTATATAGACATTTTTTGGGTCTGACTTATTATAGTTTTGATATTACATCATGTTCTAGTCAAAATCTATTTGTCATAATCCCTTAATGTTGATTTTGAATGCATTTAACACTTGTTTATGAGTCGTTTGTAGGTTGACTTTAGTAAGAAGCTTTTGGAAAGTTTGTTTATGGATTTTTCATACTTTCACAAAACAGAAAAGGTCATTGAGCGTTTATTACGACACTTTTTCACGCTCGTAAAAATCTAGTATCAAATTTTCGAGTCCAGTTCAATTTTATTTCCAGGCTCGTAAAATATGACATTGTGTAAAGAAGCATCATGGAGTTCTCTTTTCACCTCTTTTTTAGGCTCCTTAAATATGAAAAATTTGTCAAGTTCGTTTCTGATTCTTTCTAGACTTGTAAAACATTACATTGTGTAAAGGAACCTCATGGAGTTCTCTTTAAACCCTTTTCAGGCTCCCTAAATACGAAAATATCGTCGAGTGATCTTGTCTTCTTCAAGCTTGTTAAAGTATTTGAAGAGTCATCCATCTAAAGGTATGTTATCTCTTTCTCGGTTTGGATGGGACTATTTACAAGAAAGGAACACTCCAGCCAATCATGACTGGAAGAGTTCTTTAAGGTATGATTTTATACTTTTTCGGGCCTTAGAGACTAAATCATATGAAAAAGGACCCCTTTGGAGTCTTCTTCTGTATTCGTTCAGACTCTCTAAACATGAACGATACCGAGTTTTCTTTCAGGGGACTTGTTAAATTAAACATTGAGAGACCTGTTTTGGGAATGAACCCGTCCTCTCTTAGGTTTGTAAAACATATGAGACTAGACTTGTCTTCTAACAAGCTATATCGATTGTTTGTTACCCTCTTTGAACTCGTAAAATTGAAAAGAGGCACTCATCAATCATGATGGGGGAAATGGGAAGGGAATCATTTTGCAAATAATGGCAGTTGTTTGTCATTACCTTTGAACATGGCACTTGTTTGTACAATCATGTCATTCAATTAGGTATTCAGCTGATCTCCGTGACAATCCACTTTCATGAGTCATGCCAATCCTTTGAGTCTTTCAAAAGAATGCATTGTCCACTGTTGCATTGTGTATCTGTCCTGTCTAGTCATGCTGCCAAGTCATTTTGTCATGCCGCCCGATGTTCAAAGGGGATCTCAAGAAGTTTTACCTCTGCAATATACATAGTCTTTGTGTCAGTATCTTTGAGTCAGTCACATGGTTACTACATTCACATCGTTCCAGAACTATGTTCTGAGTTTTGTGTCGTCGATGTGGAACTCATCATGGCCCTCTTTCAACGAGACTATTCCCATCGACATCAGCTCATCATCTGAAAAATAGTCTTAGAAACAATATTTAGTACCTTGAGATCTATATGCCTTAATGACAAATTCTCTTGCTCTTGACATAGGTTCACTTCATTGACCTTTGATCGATAGAATTGACTGGGTGTTCGACATCAAGACATCTATTCACACTCAGTAGATTATACTAGAGTACCTTGGGAATCATTGACATTAATGGTGATCTCCCTCGCACTTGTTAATGGTTCACATCATTGGTCGGTAATCAAGTGGTTTCTACGATGTTCGACTTCAGATCATTGTAATCACATGGATAGAATCGTACTTTGTGGAAGACGAGATGAAGACCCTGGGCATTTGTTTAAAAGTGCTCATTTCTTTTTCCCCAGGTTGCGATGGAGTTTTGTATATCTAGCATAGATCCACATTTGTATGGTCATGGCTATGATCAAATTTGCATCTGTATGACATAGATCTACGTTGTATGTCTAGTAGCTATGTCCAAGTTTGAGTCCTCTATCACATGGATCTACGCTGTATTCTAGTAGCCATGCTTGTTTATTCCACTCATGGATCTACCTTGTATTGGTCTGCAGCTATGAGTTTGGTTACTTGTGTCTATGAGTCAACATACTGATGTACTACAGATGCCTACTTGATTGCATACTCCGATCAAGCCGACATTTTCATCTCCTAGCAATGACTTGTTCTCAAAGCTCTCGTTTATCATCTCACTCTAAGACTCATGCTTTGGGGGGAATCTTGTTATACCAAAATCCCGTCACCATCATGTGACAAGAAATTTGACATACCTACTTTCCCTGAATCCCAGCTTATGGAGTGAAAACTAAATGGTTTTTTGTCAGTTTGTCACACAAATTCCCAGCACTACTCATGCCCCTTTATCTAGGAGCGGTACCCCTACTCGCACCACCTTTCATCGATTGTCCACAAGAGGTGCCACCACCCATTACCCTTGGTCCATAGGCGGTTATTACCTGAACCGCTCTGTCATAGAAGGAGAAGCGTTGTACCTTAGGTAAAAAGGGAAAAATAGATGTTTCTCAAGGCTTCTAGATGATAAGCCTCGTGTCCTGCCTTATCCCTACTGTTGTGGGTTGGTTGAGCTCGAGATCCCTCATCCTAGGATCTTAGAGGACACCTCACCCACTAATTTCTCAACCATCTCTATCCATTAAAGCCCTATAAATATGAGCTCATAGCCATCGTTGAGGAGAGAACATTGAAGGTATTGTTATGCTGTTGGATTGATTCTTGGCCCAAGATCATTTGGAGAGAACATAGAGAGCTAGAGTCAGAGCTTTTGGGGATGAAGAGCTAGTTTCATGGAGATGCATGTCAACACTAAGGCTTGGTTGTAAACTTCTTTATATTTCTAATGCAAGTTGATTTTCTATCCCATATATATTATTGATGTTTGATTTCAGATATATATTTCTAGATTCCTTAGTCACTAGCATATATTAGTAGATCATATTATGGTTTCTTTGATCTGTTTCATGTTGAGATTGATTGCAGGTACATAGGTGGACTATCAAAGCCTTATATTACAGATATCTACACCATCTAGGGAGAGTTATCAGCCTCTGTGATCTATTTGTTCTGGATCTGAACCATTCAGACCAGCATAACACCTTGCTATCTGTAGGAGGTGAAATATTCCGGCTAATAGTTGAAAGCTTTCAATGGTAGATCATTTTGGCCGCACGGGATTCTTCCTTCTCTAGAGGTCCAATAGGGAGGGAAGACCGTCGCGATCAAGGTTGAGGTGGTTGATGCGCCCCTTGACTACAATCTTTTACCGGGTAGGAATTGGATGTATAGTATGCAAGCCGTAGGTTCTTCCCTCTTTCGGTGATATGCTTTCCATTTAATGGGAATATTGTTACAATTGATCAAAATTAATTCCATAATCCAAGTGTCAATCCATCATCGGGAGCTTTTATCCCGATTATCGATCATTCTCAGCCGGAAACTAGGAGTGTGGGCGTAGGTATGTATCCTTCTCTTATGGGAACCTTTAGTTGTCTTGCGCTCGTTCTTATGATTGGGTCTAGTTTTGGAGGGGCTTCATCCTAGTCGAATTCAGTGTCTTTCTGCACTACCCATATGGAAGATCCTTGGATTCTTCCTTCACCAAATACTTTGGGTATGCATGTCGAGAGAGACGTGTCATTGCCTACAATAATGGTGGTGTATCAAGCGAATCTTGATCAAGTTGCATATCTTAGTCCTTCCTCTTTGTGGACAGAGGAGGAGGACCCGTATGTGCTGCCTGCATGGGCAGTAGAGTCATCTCACTCACATGATTTCCTTGATGATGTTTTTCCATCGGATGAATCTATTCTTTAGGCCATGTCTGGGGTTGAGCAACCTTGGGAAGAGTTGCATCATCAATCATATTTTTTTCCTAAGCTCGATTGTATGGAGTGTGATGACTTTAGGGAGATTCTTAGAGAGAATATTGGTAGCCCCATGGTTCCATCAAGCTCTCCTAGTCAGATGGATGAGGGAAACATGGCTAATTTATCACCAACAATTCCTATCAATATTTCTCGTGATCCTGGCAAGGTTGATAATGTCTACATTGGGGTGGGTTGTTCCCTCGATGAGATCAAGGAGTATACCGAGCTATTTAAATATTTTCGTGACATTTTCAGTTGGGAATATGAATAAATGCCGGGTATAGACCCTCGTATTGTCGAACATGAGATCAAAACGTATCCGGATGCAAAACCAGTTCGACAATGTTTGCATGCAGTGAATCCTAGAAAAGCACCTACCATTAAAGTTGAGATAGAGAAACTATTGAAAGCTGGTTTTATCTATCCCATTCCCTTGGTTTCAAATTTCGTTCTAGTGGATAAGAAGCAGGGCATGATCCATATATGCACTGATTTCCGTGACTTAAATCGCACCTATCCTAAGGATAATTTACCCACACCATTTATTGATCGAATTTTGGATGAGTGTGTGGGAAGTGAAGTATTTTCCTTTATGGATGGTTTTTCTAGATATAATCAGATTCAGATTAATCTCGAGGATCAACATCAGACCGCATTCATTTGTCCTTGGGGTACTTTTGCATATCGAAAGATGCCCTTCGGCCTTAAAAGAGCTGGAGCCACATTTCAGCGGGCCATGACCTTAATATTTCATGATCTTAAAATGATTATCAAAGTATATTTGGATGATCTTGCTACTCACTCTCATTTGAGAGTGCGTCATCCATATCATTTGAGATTAGTGTTTGAAAGATGTCGTCATTATCAAGTTCGTTTAAATCCTCATAAGTGCTTATTTTGTGTGACTATTGGTCATTTACCAGGGTTCATCATATCCAAGAAGGGTATAAGAGTCAATCCCTTAAAGGTTGAGGCAATACTTCAATTATCTCCCCCATGTGATATTAGACATCTTCAATGTTTCCAAGGCATGGCAAACCTCTTGCAAATATTTGTGGTTAATTTTTCCAACTTGACTAAAGGCTTTATGCACCTTTTGAAGAAGGACACCCTGTTTTACTCAAATGAGCGAGCCCAGGAGTCTTTCGATGATTTTAAGAGAGCCTTAGCAATGGCCCCCATGCTTAGTCCACCAGACTATAGCCGTGATTTCTTGATTTATGTGGCCACGTCTATGGAGACGGTTGGTATGGTTTTGGTTCAGGAGGATGAGGAGCTCTATGAGCATGTCATATATTATTTGAGATGAAGCCTTATAGATGTCGAACTTCATTCTTTCCACGTGGAGAAGTTGTCCTTGGCTACCGTTCATGTGGTTCAGCGTTTGAGACATTACATTCTCCTTTTCCAAACCTTGGTCGTAGCTCATATCAATCCATTTCAGTTCGTCCTCACTAGAAGGATGATTGGGGGAAAATACAATAAATGGATTGTCATTTTGCAAGAGTTTGATTTTGAATTTGTTTCAGCAAATTCATAGAAATCATTAATATTTTTGGAGCTTATATCCTATTTTCCAAGTTTGGAGGAGGAGGAGGTTTATGATGATTCTTTTGTCGATGAGCATATTTTTCCCATCTGAACTGTGGACCCTTGGTACAAGGATATCATCGTATATTTCCAAACATTGAATTTCCCTACTCACCTCTCACGGGATGAGAATCGATGATTAAGTCATGTAGCTAAGAACTACCTTATAGTGGATAACAGTTTGTACCACCGTGGCATAGATTCCATTTTGCGTCATTGTTTAACCCATGATGAGTCTGAGGTTGTGCTGAATGATTTCCATGGAGGGGCATGTGGTGGTCATTTATCTGGGCTTTCTATAGCGCAAAAATATTTAGAGCGGGCTATTTTTGGCCGTCCATCTTCAAAGATTGCGTTAATGTGGTAAAGAAGTGCCACCCTTTCTAGGTGTATGCACGTAATATGCACTCGTGTCCAGCCCCGTTACATCCTATTGTCGCCTCTAGTCCCTTCACTAAGTGGGGGCTTGATTTTATGGATTGGAACTCAGTTTCAGCTGGGGGGCATCATCATATTATTGTGGCTGTCAATTACTTCACGAAATGGGTAGAGTCTATGCCCACAGTTAAATCCGACGATGAGAGAGCTGTGCATTTCGTTTTCAACCAGATTATCACCTGGTTCAGCATTTCGAAAGAGCTTGTCACTGACCATGGAAGGAACTTTTAGAATAAAATGATGGAAGAGTTGGTTTCCAAGTTAGGATATAAGAAAGAGCACTCCTATTCTTATTACCCTCAAGCAAATGGACAAGTTGAAGCAGTGAACAAATCACATAAGTCTATTCTCTAATGAACCATCGCACAAAGAAAGACTAATTGGCATATCATGTTATATCTTGCTTTGAGTGCCTATAGAATTGTGGTTAATAATATCACCGATTTTTCTCCTTATTAGCTTGTGCATGGGGTGGAGTGATTTTTACTGATTGAATGCGAAATCCCTTCTCTGAAGCTAGTTGTGGAGCTTTTACCTGACACTTCCGCATGGGAAGAGAATTTGGTCCACTTAAAGGAGCTTGATGAGCAGCGCCGAGATGCCTTGGTGGCTCTAGAGGTTAAAAAGCATTGCGTCAAGGTCCAATATGATAAGTCTGTCCGTCCGAGGAAGTTTAGTGAAGGTGACTTGATCCTTTTGTGGGATAAAGAGAAATAACCCTTAGGGGCAGGAAAATTTAATCCCATGTGGCATGGTCCTTACATGGTTAAATGAGTCTTAGAGAAAGGAGCCTACGAGCTAGTTGATTATGAAGGGACAGCCTTGGCGGAGCCTAGAAATGGGATCTATCTCAAAAAATACTATGCACGATCTTCAACCAGGGCTGATTTTTATATATTATTGTACAGTTTTTCATTGCATAGTTAGGTTTTCTTATGGTGATCGAGTTTGTTGATTAGCTTTCATTTATTCTGGAAGATGTCGATGGAGTCTTCCGTTTACATAGGATTCGCTAATGGTGCTAGCCGCCACACTCAAAACTCAGCTTCGACTACTTGGGTGATCAATACTCCTACGGGTCAAGTATTGTCTTTAGGAGGTGTATGTTTACGACCCTCTTCAAACAATGTTGCTGAATATAGTGCCATCATTGAGTTATTGCGTGACACCATTTCACATGGTGTTCATTCTCTTGAGATACGTCTTGATTCGCAGTTAGTGGTTTCATAGCTTAATGGCTTGTATCGCATTAGGGATCTAACATTATTACGAATATTCTTACGTGTTAGATTGCTAGAATGACAATTTGAGAATACAACATACATTCATGTTCCAAGAATTTTTAATCAGGTGTTGACTCATATGCTAACTATGTGTTAGATTGGAATTTGTTTCATAGACCATAAGCATATCACAAACACACATTTTACACATATGTAAATAAAATAAGATCGATCATCATAAAAATATTTCATTAACTTCAAAAAGTGATGTCATAATACATAAGTGTCATATACAAAATTGGGGCTTTTGAGCCACCAAAATATACTACACGGTCATACAAAAATGAATACACTTAGGTATCTAAGCCTAAGGTGGAGGGGGGTTTTGAACATGATAGAGCACTACAGCTCTAGCTAGCCATCAAAATAGTAGAACCCATTCTCATGATACACCAACCACTTGGTGCTACATGGCCTCAGGAAATTCCTCGAATTACGCCATGGGTACCCTGTGTGTCAAACGAACAAAGATCGTGTGGATGCTTTGGAGCGTCTGGTTTGCATACGCACCCATAATATCATCTCATCTTCCCCTCCGTCAATGACAAGGGAAACAATCTGGCCATCATGGTCCTACATCTACATATACATGACAGATTGTCACTATGTGTCGTCACACCAAAAACATGTCTTTTGAGTTCATATATCAAAAAACACACACAAAAAAAATTCAAAACTTAAAAAGTGGGTTTGGGATTCTTTAACTATGTCACCATAAGCTGCTCCTAGTGCTAGGGGCATATCTGGGTCTCCGAAAAATTCTATCTATGCATAGGGGTAGTCATCTATGGCGACGATCTGTCTTTGCCACCATGGAAAGAAATCTATTGGGCATGGGTTATCCACCCTACCTCCGCCTAGTCTACACATGACATTCACCCAACATCACTGGGACGGATCCTGAACTCCATGTGGAGCAATGTCTACCCTAGGGATTATCCCTGACACCCACTCAAAGAAAAACATGCTCAGTATATTGCTGAACCCAAAGTTCCACACCCTGCCCATCTTGCAGTCACTGAGCTATTGTTTCATGTTGCTCAGTATCATAGTACTCCAGTCGTACACTATAGGTCACATGCAATCTACCAAATAGAACATAATTGGCCATGAGGCCTGGTGGAGTGAATCCAACCCTGAAATATTTCCTATGAAAAAAGTATGGCTTTCAGCCCCATAATCTAAATAGAGTTTTTCGGGATTTGACTCCCAACCTTTTCCTTCTCTGGAAATTAGTACACAACTATGTACTCATGTATGGTCATCTTGCCTCCTGGCCCACGAGATCGGAGGTTCACCATCTCCCCTCGTCAGGAAAAACCTGTGATGAAATATATGTCCTCAACCTAAATGCTGAGCGACATATCATCTATCTAAAATGTCTCAGATTCTAGATCCCAATAGTCCACCAGTAGCTGGAGTAGTCTTGGTTTGGACCTCAAGCTGCCAAGACACCAAAACTTGTACAAGCCACATGCCCGTAATTCTTTTTGCGCCATGAGATCACCTTGCACAGCTTCCTCAACATCACCATTCTCTCTTTCTCTCCACTCTAGCACCATCCTGCACAAAAACCAAGTTTTTTTTTTATCAATATTTACCCTTTAAAACCTTATTTGCGTCCCTGTATGCAACTGTTTTCAAAACGACCACGTATGTACGCAACATTCGATGCATTTTCCACGTATGGTGAGCCTTATACATGGAAAAAGGCCTGATTTCTGCGTGGGCCGAAACGCATAAGTTTGGATTTCTCAAAAAATTAAATAGACCGTGAAATTTGAAAAAAATTGCATCAAAATGAAAGGGAGGAGCATGAGAATCTACCTGGATCAAACGGGGAGGGATTCCGCTGGACGATGCTCCCGAAATTCGCTTCTGAAGTTCTGAGCTCAAATGCACTATGTTGGGAAAAAATTTCAAATGGTATGAAAGTTTTTGAAATTTTTACCCACTTTCTATAGGTTTTTACCTTTTTTGACCTTTTGTTTTGTCATTTGAACTTTTTTTTATGTTGTAGGAAACAATTTTGAGTGTGGTTTTGAACGTTGCTTTGACCCATTCATGCTTATTGCAGGTATTATGTCTAAACTAGAATATAGGTTAGGTTTCACATCCATATGCAATTTTCATAACCTTATGACCGTTTCATTTTAACCTTAGGTACAAACCCATTCCATCTTATCATAGAACCTTCATACTGCTTTTAGAAGTGACATGTTGTGAATGGTAGAGCTTTACCATACATGGGTACCCTAGTTAGATCCTATTTTTCATTTGGTTCCCATGCCAACATTTCTCCTTTAGGGTGTCAGAGTCCTTTGTATAGTACTGCCATGACATTGAGCAAGAGCTTCATACTCCTCTTGACCTTTATGCTGGCCATTTCCCCAGGACTCCCTTGTATATGTCAAGTTGAAATTGCATTACCATGAGTTTTTCTTGCCTTATTGAGCCTGATGCCAGCTTCCATGACTTTGATTATCAACCATATAGCCCGAGCTTGTCTCATATCTATCCAAGCAGAGCCTCTTTATAT
Source organism: Pseudotsuga menziesii (assembly GCA_001517045.1). Taxonomy (NCBI): domain Eukaryota; kingdom Viridiplantae; phylum Streptophyta; class Pinopsida; order Pinales; family Pinaceae; genus Pseudotsuga; species Pseudotsuga menziesii. The sequence goes on from LPNX010329741.1 coordinate 55,268, forward strand.
GTCTTTTGCAGCTTGATTCCCCATTTTTTACCAGGAGGGGACTTCCCCCCGAGTGTCACTATCCTCCACATGTTTCCTTACATTGAGCATAGGTATGTTCCACTGCTTGGAACTAGTTTGTTTTCTCCTTTACACTCATATCCTCCTAGACTTGTAACTATAAAGCACTTTTATTATTTTTTCAAGTTTTTCAAAACATCTGAAAAAGTCCAAAAAAATCAAAAAACCAAAAAGCTAGACAAGAAAAGATGTTATATTTGGCAGCAGTCGAGTCATGTCGCCTTTGAACAGAGCACTGTATATCACATCCATTGGTTGGGTTAATAGTTTGACTTTAGGAGTTGTACTCATTTCTTTGAGTTTTCCTCCACCGACTGGTTAAGCTTCCAGTCCCTATGGAGCCTTTTTTGATGCCTCTTGTGTCGCAGAGATGTCCCAGTTTTGTATATCGAGTCTATGCTTCCTTCATTCAGTCACTGTTCATCTTTATGCTCTTGTTCAAAGGAATTTGAAACATGAGTCGGCCATTCCTCAGTTATCTTGACTTTGCATGTCGGCCATTCCCAGTACTATTATTGGTTTGTGCACATCTTGATTGAGTCCTTCCACATTATACAATGTTTCTAAATACCTCGTGTTGGTTGATGGGGGATGCCTTAATTCCCTCCTTCCAGCGGATTCCATCCCATTGACTTCAGATCATTTATTCTGGGATAGGAGTCTAGAGTCATTTGAGTGACTTGAGACTTATAGTCATCAGTGGTAGGTTCTCTTTCCATCGACAGTTTTGGGAATACATCAATGTCCCATGATCAATGGATTCTTCCAAGTGTTCGACCTCAACACATCTATTCTCACTTATTAGATTTCACTCTAGTACCTTGATTCCCATTTTCATTATCGGTGGGTGATCTTGCGTCTATTAACGGTATACATCAATGACCTGTAATCAGACGATGGACTACTATGTTTGACCTCGACACCTCTATTCACATAGCATGGCATTTACTTGCATCAGTTTGTGTAGAATACATTCTAGATTGGTGGCATTCCACATATGCTACCTCATTGATCATGCTAGTGTTCATGAGATTTCAGCTCTCATGACTTTATTTCAGTGTATGTCAGATATCTTCAGCCATTATGGAGATCTTGATCCATTATATATCTTCAGATTTCATGAAGATCTTAATCCTTTGTATATCTTCATCATGGAGATTCTGATGGCCATTGTCACATTTTGTGTATCATGCTTATTCATGGCCATTGTACTCTTATGTATCCAGGACTACTATATGTATTTGCATTCATGTGCAGAGATTGATTATTGTACTATACTGATGGATGGATGGTTCTTCCACCTGGTTCTTCATCACTCCACTTCTGGGATAGACTTATAATGTATTTCGGCCATCATGTTACCCCTATGACCTCGCACATTACGGGGCATCTGTTACAACTGATTTTACCACACATGGTTGATCACACTTTTATGGCCTTAACTGTCCCTCTGCAAACTCTTTGGACCCCATGGACCATTATTGTACCTTTGATGTTTCCAACATCATCCATAAAAACACCTATTATTTGTTGTATGCGACTGTTAACCCCTTTTTTGTGTGTATATGCAGATATTACCCTTAAACCCATGTACATTGGGATGTGTGCATAAGTCCAAATATTTTTGGAGTTTTCCTTGATGTGGATTTGAGTCACTTGTCTCTTGGCCTTCCATATTCCTTGAGATCACTCGGATTTGACCTTCCATTACCCCATTGAAGCACAATATAAGGAACCCCTTGGATACATTGAAGAAAGGGAATTGAAGAGCAAGAAAACTATAGTCCATTGTTGTCAAATATTGCTTGTACTTGAGTCTACATCCATTTTTCCCTTGCAGCACTTTGTGTTCTTCCCAATATTTCCTTTGTTTGTGAGCTTGCTATCGAGAGATGTAGGATTGAGGTGGTTGAGGCCCAAGTGGAGGACTTGGTTTCTCCGGTTTGCAGATGTGCCGATAGAGGTTGTCACTTATGTAATCTCTATTTTGTTAATAGAATTTTATGTTCATGTCCAATGATGTGCATTTAAATGAATTTTGAATCCATGGATTCATTTAATTTCTTATGCATTATTGATTATATATGCTAGAGTAGGCCTAACACTATATTATATAGAATGCTTTCCTTGTTTACTATTGTTGAGAGTAATTTGCTAAAGCAAGGGGGATTGGAAAAATCTCAACAGGGATCTACTTCAACCATCTGGGATAAGGTATGATTAGAGATCATTTAGTGTTATATGTTTTATTTCTCTTGCATATTGGGAAGGGATTGATTTCTGCGGTTTCTCTATCTGTTGTGGTACACACCAAGCCATAGGAATTTTTCTCTGTAACAATGACAACAACTCACTGGCTTAGGGCATATGACAAAGTGAAGGAGAAGGAAATTGAAAAAATGTTCAATTCAAATTGGGAATCTATGTTTAATTATTCTTAATTCTTTGACACCTATGTTGAGAAAATTCCCATTGGGGTGAAAAGGAAATCGATATTTTGATGAGCTCCCAAATTGGGAGCATCTTAAGATTGTCCACTTACCAGATCCTATGCATATATTTAAAAATGTTTCATCTTCTTTGTGGAGGAACATATCATTGAAAAAAAGTGACACATTGGTTTTTAGGAGATATATTATTTCTTCAAATGCTAAAAATAAGCATTGGCCTAGACAAGACAATAGAGGAGAGGTTGGCCCCTCTTGGTCATTTAAAAAAGGTGATATCCCATGAGTTTTGAAGAAATATGATCTTTCTTTGGAAAATGAAGTTATATTGGGTGTGAAGACACCTTATTTATATGGGTCTACTCTACATCATATATTCACTGTAGATGAAAATATTTTGGGTTTGAAATCACAAGACCATCTCAACCTTCTAAGGGTACGTATAATGTCAAAACAAAGATTTGTTTATATCTTTTACCACACAAGTTAAGATGAAATTAATTTTTTTTGTTCACTTTGCAGTGTCATTATATGTTTCTCATGCATGGGTGTGTGAACCACGATATTCCTGATGACATGCTGTTTTCCATATCTAAACTATCAACATTTGTACGGTGGATGACATCAAAGGAAATTGACATCACTAGCATTCCATAGTGGTGTCAAGAGGTAGTTGAGGTTGTTTGTATGTTTGATAAGGAATTGTTGACGAGTTTCATGGACTTGCAGGTTCATCTTATGATTTATCTGGTTGATAAGGTTGAATTAGTCAGGGTGGTTTAATGCCATTGGATGTTCTTCTTGGAGAGGTACATGAAACACTTGAAGGGATTTGTTCAACAAAAGGAAAAACCCAAGGGTTCTATGGAAGATGGGTACATATTATATGATTCATTCTATTATACCAGTGAGTACATCAAAAAAATTGACCACACACCATGCACGGTGATTTGGGATGATGAATGTGATGAGGACAAAAGGGACATGTTTCTTCTCCAAGCGAACAAAAAAAGGCGCATGATAAAGAGTAAGTCAGTTATATTTCCGCACTTATATTCACAATGAACATCATGATCTATATTTGATCACATATGTATATATGTAGATTTGATTTTATGACTACAATAGTGAATTCATAAATTGATGCCATCAATAAATTTGTTCTTTACAGCGTAGAGGAAACACATCCATGGGTTGCATTGTATGAAGAAAAGAGGAGGAAATAATTCAAACGATTGAACAGTATAAGCATGGCTTATCCAAATCATTTAAAAGAAACTATGTCAATGATCTATCCCATTAGTTGGATTTCTAACCAAGTCAGAGAGAAATATGATGCATCTAGTCGTTACCTACATGCTAAGGAGGATGTGCTAAACATAGGGATTAGGTGCAACAACTCGGTAATAATATATTTATGTTATACATTTACAAATTTATAATGCACCTTGGAATCATAAAAGTTCTAATTTATATATTAATTGTCGGTTTATTAGACATATGACACCATCATTTGTTCATTTTTTTACAGTTGCATTTGTTCCCATCTATGTGGGAATATGGGCATCATTTTTGCATCAAGGATGTCGATGATGGACATCTTACACAAGATGGTAGAGTAGAATTCAAATTCGAACAATCTAGTTGTTCTAGCCACCTCGATCAAAACATAAAAATGGGGAAGTTTAGCTATTTCAGAAAAATAAAAGAGTTCATTCAAGTGGATTTTGCATCTTTACAATTTGTTATTTTAGGTGCAAGTGGTGGGACACATTCAATAGGAATAATGTAAAGGAATATTGTGAAATTGGGTTGATATATATCAACTCTAGAAGGATGTGGGATGAAACTAAGGATCCTTATGTTTTCCCAAAACACTGCAACCAAGTGTTTTTTTACCTATATGTATTGGATAGGGATTGGTGGTTTGTATTAAGACGCAAATCTAGATCTAAACATATTTTTTTAGAAAAATAGTGTTATCATGCCAAGTGAGGAAAATAATGAGGGTGATGGAAACAGAGAGTGATAGGTACACATTTTATTTCATGATTTGCAATTTCAATATATCAGTTTATTAATGTTATCCTTAATATGTCTTTAATTGTATTGTTGTTTTTTCATGTTATGATGGTGGAACCGAAAAAATGATTATCGGGTGTTTTGAACAATTTGAGTTGGTAACAATCAATCTTATGTGAAATGTGTTTTTTAATCAAGATATTGTAACTGTATGAAGTTATTGTATGTGATTTCCCATAGTTCGAGATGATCTTTCTTTCTTTCCATTTAATTCATTCCAGCATGGTTTTTATCATTTAATTTAGTGTATTATAATTATAACTAGATCAAAATAAGCTAATTAGATTGCACATTATCATTGATGTTAATCATATTTATTGTTTGTTGTAATTTCAACTACTCTCATTTGAATAATAAGGTGTATTTCATGAATATATTATACTTAGACACTTACACTTTGCATTAGTGTGGCATTTGAATCATAAGATTTCATTTTCTTATTTCAAATGAGATTTTTTATTGGAAGTTTATAATGGAAGTTACGTTGAGATTGTTTATTTTTACCATTGTTTCTCTTTCCTTTGGTTTAACTAATCCAATTTTTTATTCACCATGGTTTTTTGTTAGTTCATTCATTACTTACTATGTATTATGTGAAAGCAATAAAGCATTGACAACACTCATTAGAAAGAATGGTTTAATGGTATGTTTACCAAAAATATATTGTTATTTATGAAAATAACATTGAATATAAAGCACTTACTTGTGAATATTTATATTAGTGATATGTTTAGTAATTAAGTATGAATACGAAATTTAAATTGTTTAGACAAAAAATCCTTGAAAACCAAACTTTAAACTCTGGCACTAATATGTTGATCTTCATACTATGGATATTAAAGCTTGTTAATTAAATCATGTTAATAAATAGGAAAATATAGAGGCAATTCGAATTCATATATTTTAAGTACTATCTTCCACTATGAAGTTAATTACATCATGTGAAAAATGTGGAAATAACCTTAAAAATAAAACCATGGTATAAGTATTAAATCATACTTAAATTTGGAATTTATGTGTACATGTACAAATCATTTATGGTTAAATCAAGGTGAATAAATGTGTCAATTTAGGAATAGTTCTAACGAGATTAAATCTATAATAGTTAAATTACTTCAATTTCATATATTATTCATACGATTAACTATGATTTTCGTTTAATTAGATGTAACATTAAGATGCATCAAATACAAATTATAAGTTCACGATAGATTAGTATAAACAAGTATTTTTGTTACCAGTAACGAAATGCATTGTATAATTAAAATAATTTTTAAAATAAATTAATTTAAATATAATTAAGATATCATTACATGTGAAATCTTTTTGACTTTTTATATTTTATAATATAAGTTCACAAAATTCGTTACATTTATTGTAACAATATGATAGTAATTGCATTGTAAGGAAGAAGATATTATTGATGTTTTTTAAAAAACATCTCTCATAATTCTTTTAAATAAATATGATTGATGTGTTTTCACAATTTAAAATGCATGATATTTATACACAATATTGAATTGGAGGAATTGTTTTTTGATAGTACACATCTATAAGAAAATATGAACATTCACATCTAACATCACCTAACATCATCTAAGATAAATATCTAGTAATTACATCTAAAAACAATCAACATGATCCAACGTACCATCATCATCATTTTCACCACCTAAAAAACATAAACATAAACATCATCATGCCATAATAAATATAAACATAAACATCATCACACCATCATGACCATAATCATAAACATTAACATAAATGTACCATCACCATCATTTTTGCCACATAAACATAATCATACCATTCTCATCATTTTCACCACCTAACAAACATAAAGATAAACATCATCATACCATATTAAACATTAGTGTACCATCATAAACATTACCTTACATCATCTAACAAATTTAAAGATCATCTAACACATAAATCTAATAATAACATCTAACAATACACTAGATTCATTATATAACATAAGTATCACACACATCTAATAAACATTGACATCTAACCTAGCCTAACATACACATCACCATCATAATATAAATAAAAATCAACATGAAAAATGTAGTTTGTGTGTGTGTGTGTATCAAACTGATCATACATGCCAAATATATATCTCCAATCCAACAACTATAACATAATTGGCCCACCTATCAAACCAAAGGCATCAGTATCTCTCCCACAAAATCCAAAGGCGTTGACACCTCTACTAGTAGAACTAGAGGCATCATCACCTCCGCTGGCAGATCCATAGGCATTAAGACCTCCACTAGTAAATCCATAGGCATCAGTACCTCTGCAAGGACAAAAAGGCTACAGAGAAGCATAAATAGGTCCTGCAAGTTAAACTTTACCCCCTATGCATCATATCTGCAATAGAGGCAATTGAAGAAGGAAATGGTGGATGGTCAGGCTGATGAGGAGGATAGGTTGGTTGATCAAGTGGGAGTAGATGAAGAGATGGATGTGGTGGGGCAAGTTGGGGTAAATGATGAGATGAACGAGCTCGTTAAGGAGGAGGGGGAGGATGAGATGTTAAGTTCATGCCATCTCGAGAATCAGAAGGTGTTGATGGAGGAGGAGGAGGAGGAGAAGGAGGAGAATCACATGAGGAATGGTCATCCCTCCTAGCAGCTAAAAATATGGATGCACCAACAATATGTTCCATAAATTTTCTTATATCACAAGGAACCATCCTCCATAACTCCATGAGGTCAGGCTATAGCACAATGTTTTGCATCTATACAGGTAAAACCCCTTACTGCACCAACAATGTGGATAACATGTCTACCACCTTCTATCGATACATATCATCAAGCCCACATTGAAGGCTAGGTTTGGCCAACTGTAGCACCTCAAGCTCCTGTATCTCCTCATCATCCTAAATGGGAGGAGGTGACCCCTCCCCATTAAATATTCCAATGTCTAGAAAATATATAGTACACAACACTAATTAGCCAATTTATTAAACAATTTAATATAACAATTTAGAATGCATTTCATTTTTATTAAGCATAAAGAGAATAAAATGCAACCAAATTAATTTAAACATAATTCTAATAATGCTTCTCTCATCCTATGGCTCATCTTGGGTGAAGAATATGTTGTGGCATGCTCTCTAGTCCAAGCCCACATATGGATATGGATCAATTTGTTTTATGGATGCTCGTTCTCACTAGCTAGCATCTCGAGCATCTCTGATGTGATCCTAGTCAAGAAGTCAGGCTACCCCCTCTTGGGCATCATCTGCCCCCACATGTGGATACACACCTCCATCATCGGCCTAGAAGGGTGGCTCTCAAATGATGGCCTAGTGGCCGAAAACCTCTCAAAAATAGATAGAAATGTTTTGAACAGGAAGGGAAGTTGACCCTCTCATCAATATGTGCATGACATCAATCTAAAGCAAAACAAAACTTCCCCAAAAAATAGTATACCACCTAATGCATCTAAGTCTATGCAATAAAGAATCAATATAATATAATAGAGGGAAACTAATGTGCTTCCCATCAATAGTGGAGTGATTCACCATCGTAAGCAAAAGAGAGAGGCACCTAACCTCCTCTCAACCAAAAGAAGAAATATTAAGCTACCACTCCGCACCTAAAAATCAGTAGGATTGATGATGTGGTGATTGATATATCCTTGAGAGTAAGATAGTTGACTCTATGTTGAAACACCATTTGGGACATCAAGGAATTGGCGAAAATACTCCCCTCTTTTGGATAGCCTAGTCATGAAATAAATGTCCTTCTCAATGGGATGGAAGCACTAATAGGGACCAACATGAACTGCCTGACTACAATGATCCCAGCATTGGATCAACTAGGCCAACAATTATGAGTTCCCCTTAAGGAATGTAACCACTTGATAGAAATTTAGGAGTCCAAAAACCATCAAGAGGTCTCAGTTTTGAACAGTAATGGGGCGAGGATAGAAATCCCTCTCCCTCTCCCTAGTCTCCCACTCACACATGAAGTTGTATTGGTAAACCCATGCATGTTGTTTCTCATCGTCCTCTCCCTTCTGATGTCTTTGTGTCACATATAACATGAATAAATATCATAAATAGACATCTGAAAACATTAAATATTTCATTCAATCAACATTCTTTGTAATAACATCAAATAATAATAAAAATATAAAAAATTGATTTCGACTAGCGGCATGCTTTAATTACAGTGCTGCACTGAGAAAAATGGTTTTCTACCATAAGCGTAGTACTAATGGTGCTCTTGGAATACACAAACACCGATTAACAGAGAACATCATTAAGTGTTTTATAATTTTTAAATGGTGGATGATGGTGTTCCCATTAAACATCAATGCACAGTTTGTAAATGTTCATAAACTGCATCATTGAAGTCACTTGTGAGTTTTTTTATGCTTTATTGATGCGCCCATTGCAAGTCAATGCACTAAGAAATCAATGCAAAGAGTTTAACATAGCACAGTGTTAAACGTTTTTTTTTTCTTTGGATTTTTTAAAGTTTTCCATCCATTAGCTAACGCGTTGTGGACATGTCATTGCACCATAAATGGTGCATATGGGGTGTTAGAGCACAATGTAGCCGCCCTTGGTGTGTATTAAATTTGTTCATTTGGTAACATTGCACCATTTACACATTAGCATAGTGTGGCATCACTACATAAAGGTTAATGTACCGCACCACTCAATGTGATCATTTTTATACCTACCGCAAGCAGTGTATATTGTAATCGATCACAAGTCAAGCTGCGTTGACTTGCTATTAGTTGGTCCATATTGGTGCATATCAAAAAGATTAAAATCTCTATTACAAAGTTAAACTTTGGAATATGAAAAATAGCGATTTTTAAATTTATTAAAATTGTATTTATTTGTGTTGCTATTGGTTAAGCAGGGATGATGTCATCCTCGAAGTTTGTTATCTGGATTCGAGTCTACACCTGGTAACAATGACATCATAAAAAATATTTTCTTTTTAATAAAAATGTGTCCTGTAAATGTCACCCGGAATGAAATCACCAGCTACTCCAAATCAAATTGGTCTTTTTAATAATTACCAATACCGCTGCTGCCATATTCCACTGTTCAAAAACCTATTATTATTGATGACAACTGCAATTCTTTAATTTCTCAGAAGTCCAGCATCTGCAGCGAGATTGTTAATTCTTTCCCATATATGACAGGTCCAAAATATGTTGATTTCAGCGAAACTTGTAATTCTTATCCAGTTTCATCTCTTCATAAAACTAGCATGGAAAACAGTAGTTAGAAGTCACTTCAATTCGCCCCTGTTCAGAAACCCAACATAGCGGACCAAAATAGTAATACAAATCCAAATCCAAATCCACTGGTTTCTTCTGTGTAGAAAACTAGTGTCATTGATAAAAACAAGGGATTCATGAAAGATCTCCTGATAGAGGACGACAAGCCCAAGCCCTTGTTGGATTTGCAGAGGAACAGTTTCCAGAGACACACTCTGAGCTTTGTGAATGGATACTCATGGAATCTCGTGGATGAGAAGATGGTGAAACCTGTCAGTATTGATGATGAAAAGCCGAATTCCTTGCCTACAATTTCCTCTGGTGCTGTCTTTGGCGCAGTTCGATCCAGTATTGAATCTGACCATTCTGATGTAGAAGCTGCTTCATTTAAAGAAGCAGACAAAGCTGTCACTGATAAAAGGCCCCGGAAGAGAGGAAGAAAGCCTGCAAATGGTAGAGAAGAGCCTCTGAATCATGTTGAAGCTGAGCGTCAAAGGCACGAGAAACTGAATCAAAGATTCTATGCACTTCGTGCTGTGGTACCGAACGTGTCAAAGATGGATAAAGCTTCATTGCTTGGGGATGCTGTGGCCTATATTAGTGAACTACAAAGCAGAGTTCAAGACATTGAACTGGAGAAAAAGGAGCTTCAAGCTCAAATAGAAGCCACCAAGAAGGAATCCTCGTCCTCTCACTCTGCTTTTTTTGGTACCAGTTTGGGATTCATCAAGGACCAGTCTGGTTCATCTAAAAAGCCTGATGTCAAATGATTTGGCACAAAGGAATGCTTTGCACTGGATTTGGAAGTTCGAATCCTCGGCCCAGAAGCCATGATTAGAATCCAGTCCGCTAAGAAGAATCGTCCTGCAGCCAGATTGATGACATCATTGCAAGAACTCGAGCTTGAAGTTCATCATGCTAGTGTTTCAACCGTTGACGAGTTGATGCTTCAAAATGTGATTGTCAATTTACCAAGTAGCTTATATACATGGGAACAACTGAATGCCATCCTCTTGAAGAAATTATTAGATCCAAAATTTAAGTAACTAGAGGATTGGCTACTTATTTTGACTCTGATATCACATAAATCTATGTAGATATTGTCATGAACAAGTTCCATAGTCTCCTGTGATGACAAGAAAATAGTTCAATTTTCCTATGGAAGGGCTGCCTCTAGAAGCTTCATCTCAATAGTAGTAAGAGTTGAAGAATTGATTTTTCAAGCTTATTTCTCTTCTGAAGGATGCAGTGAATGGCATTTGCAGAAAGCAGCTTGACTATTGAGATTTGGAGACAGAAACTCTCTCCAATAGTAATCTGATGTCAAAAGTTCGATTTTCATTGTCAAATCCTATTTCAGATGGGCTGGTCTGAACAGGAAAAGAGATCTCTAAGCATTTTCTTGAATTTGGTAGAGTACAGTTCATTTAGGTAATGATTCCTTTTCCAGATAGGTTCATGGACGTTATTGTCAGCTTGTGGTGCTTTGAGTGTAGAAAACAAATCAGCCAACGTGTGAGAAATTTGTGGTAACGTTCTAACATCCTTCAGGGTTGTTTCTTGAAGGGTGATGCCAAGTTCACATAACTATCATGGACTTGAATCGAGGGCATGTATAAAATCCTTGGCTTAGAAGCATGACGAGAACTTCTAATCAGCCCTTCATTTCAAAGAAGCATTACGGGGGGTTGATAATGGCTACCTACATAAATTTTACAACCACCTAAGCTAAGTCTAGGATTCAAGGAGCAAGAGGATTTCTCCCCAAGAATAACCGGGATCGTTATGTTAATTTCATGCATGGTGAGATGGGATAGATATTGAGACAAGGAGAAGCATAACTCTCAACTAATGCAAAATCTTGGAGATGACAGAAATGAGCCAGCTTAGAACATAAACGGTTTCGTATCAACAACATACAAGCGATACCGAAATTGTCTTAAAATATAATAAAGGAGAGGCAATGAGAGCTTGTAGCCCGAATAACAAGCATCCATATAATGTTTAAAATGGAAAGCTAATATCACACCAAGAATAAGAAGAGCTCATTGCATTGCACCAAGAACACCTCAAGATCACATGAGAAATAGAAAACACATTGCACTTCCATTAAAAGCATATCGAAGCATGTTTCATTATTTTCAGGTTTTTAATGCAGCAGATCTTTCACGATAAAAAGGCATACCTCTCTCCCAGCTCTGTCTGTCGATTCCCTCTATCTCTCAAATGATCATATATTTCTTTCAAATTTAAAGACACCCTGGATTGCCCACCAAATGAACTGGTTATCTGGTGTGGTAGGAAAGCAGAATTCATGAAGATCTGTATAGAATTTCTGAATTAATAACCAAAAAGCTTCATGCATGCTGAAATAATTATGACCTTACATTTGACAATTTGCAGTTCTTACCCAGCGCCCAAGTGATTCACCATGTAGCTGGAGCAAATTAGTAGTAGGAAGCATAGAATCAGGAACGTTGTGCATAATGCTTGGAGAGGCCGCCACCTAGCTGCTGCTTGAGGAGGCCGCCAGCTGCTGCTTCTATGAACGTTGTGCATAGAAGAGAGGCCAGAGAGAATCATCTGCCTTCCAGAGGTGGTAAAAAAGACACAGCAGTGACTGCATACTTTACACTTGTTGCTCAGCATGTCACTTTATTATTTCCTTTCAACATTACAAGAGATCCAGCGTACGTATTCCTCGACGCGTGCACTCTCAGTCAAAACTATATCAACTTATGTTATAAACTTCGGTTTGTTACGTTGAAACGTTCCCCAAAAACTTTAGTGAAATTTGTCACTAAAATTCAGTTAATATTGCTGTGCACCTGTGAA
>LPNX010329741.1:68036-115720 GCA_001517045.1 Pseudotsuga menziesii
CCAGCCCAGGTTCAAATGCTTTAGTATTTTATCAATTTAGCCTCTTGAAAAAGAACAAATCAAAACTCAGTTTTTTCAATGTTCTAATTTGTAATTATTTTTTATTTATTTTTAAATGATTTTTAATTATAACTACTTAATTTTATTTAATAAAAATAGATTTTCAATGTATATATAGTTTCCTAAATTTGATGATGTGACAAATTTTTTTTACTATCACCGATTCAAAATAAATGAGGTTTTTTTTCTAAATAAGCATTATTCTTCAATTTGTATTGTACTTATTCCACGTGTCCCATGTACTCTTGTATATGATGTCTCTAACCCACCATCATAGGCACAAGATTGACATAAATGGCATTGCTTGTGATGGCTCAAAAACCTCAAGAAATATATTTGATGATTGTCTTATGCTTGTTGTTAACTCTCGTCCTCGTGTTATCATATGTCATAAGCTATCGACTAATCTTTGATAAGATGTGGGAAATAAGATTTAAGGTACTGTTGTTACTCAAATTATTGTCATTCAACTAAACTTAGTTGCTACTCAGTGTGTTACTCAAATTATTGCCATTCAACTAAACTTAGTTGCTACTCAGTGTGGAGATAAAGCTAATGACTTTGTAATTGAATTAGAGTCGAATAATGTATCTTTGAAGGTGAAGTCTAATGTTGGTGCAAGTCAATGTCTACTCAAAGATTAAGGTGTGTGAAGTCGAAATAATGGACGAAATTTGTTTAGTGGAAATGGTTAGCTAGTCTGATGAGTGGTAAGGAATTTGAATCCATGGCAACAACAATGGAAATGGAGGGTGGGTTCACTTCGTCTAGTTTCGAGGAAACCAACCTAGTGTCTAGCCTCTAAGATCGATCAGTAGATATGACATGGCATTGTGTATTTGTTGGCATGGAGTATTATGTGAGTCTATGGTCACATTTTAGTACCTTCTCTCATCCTTTGTCTCATTCTCTTAAGTGATTGTCAAGAGCTATAGGATTTGAAGCAACCTAGCCCCCTAGAGTTCCCTTTGTGATTTTGTGTTGAACCTCTTTTGTACTAGCTCCACAGATATGTAGAACAAAATATGTGTTAGCTATTCGATTCCCTATAAACATACAATACAAATAATTAATAAGCATACATTTTATCTAAGCGGGCTGACAAGACCATTATTGTTTTCCACTTTTCTTCAATCCATTCTCAACAACAAACATAAGAACCAATATTGGGTCATTGAAAACTAGAGGAAAAACAAATGATTGACACAATCATCAATTTCTAGTAAAAAAACAAATTATACCTCTCCATGATGTTGTTTCTACTCAAGAATCCAAGCAATGGTGTTGTCATTAGGAATGCAAGGGATCCTATCTCTGATGATGGCGATGACTATGGAAATTCATCTAACAAAACTGAATACATTCTTCTTTCTCCTCATAACAAGTTTTCCATAATGATAATAATAATCATAATGATGATGATAAGGAGAAATTTGACCATCCAATCGCCTATGGAAATGTCCGAATGGACCCTACACTTCCTACTTATTTTCATGCTACCACTATCTGTTATAGCTGATTTTACCACACCTGGTGAATCACACTTGTATGGCCTTCCCTTGTCCCTCTGCAGACTCTTTGCCACCCTTGTGTAGATACCCCTAGAGAGATGGATTCTGAAGTTGAATCTGCAAGGTTATTCTCTGGGAGGAACATGGCAATTTTTGAATGGTGTGATTATTGATACTCTAATGCTACTGTAGGAAAATTGTTCCATGTAAATTAGTGTTTTACTACTACTCTGAGAGTAGAGGATACAATGTTTGCCAGAGTGAAGGGCAAGTCAGAAAGTGGTTATGTGGTTTTCCAGCACCAGGAAATGCTCCACATTTTTTATCTGAATCTTATGGCATAGACTCAAAGGAGTGGAGCTTGAGGAGCTCTGAGATCCGATTAGTGTTAGGAGATGGTTTTTAAATCTTTATGGACCAGAAGATTGAAACTTAACATGATGTGTTGGATTATATTCCCTACATCTGGATCTTGTGCTTCTAGAGGTCAAAACAGCCTCATACAGAGGAGGGTATTCTAGGCTGATGATTCCATCTTCAGCCCCATTCAGACACGGATGCTCTCTTCATAGAAGGTAAAAGCAATTTGACCACTTTAAATGTCGGGAATGGTAGCTTATGACTCCAGAATAATATAGTTCAAGCTCTCCTGGAGAAAGGCTTAGAGAAAAGTTAAGTCTTTTCTCCACATGTGAATAAGCTCTTATTTATCGCAGGTACCTTACATTCTATTGGTTTGTCATGCTCTGGATGACTACACAGGTTTGATTAAAACAAGTCAAATGTATCGTTTGAAAGTATTGACGTTCAATGATTATACGTGCATTTTATAATAGTCATTAGTTCAAAGATAACTATGTATTCTGTGAAACCCCCCCATATATTTGCATTCTTTAGCAATTTTGTTTGGCTTAACTGTGATCACTTTCAACTTTGGGCTAGTCAAGATACAAATTGAAACATTAACGACATAGCTCCTGTTGACTTAAATTGTGGAATATACTTGAACAACGAAAACCTTCAGCATACAAGTCTTTAGTTCCCTTCTTTGCACGTGTTCTTTTGTTTGGATGCATTCTCAAGTCATATAACTCAGATTTTGCATTTATAGGGTCCCTTGCCGATGCTTATCTGTATTCATCCCATTATTTCTGTGAACATAGATGATCTTGCTTCAAATTACATGTGGTTTTTCTTTAATTTGGAATGCATTCTGAAGTACTTATTGCATCCACCATTTCCTTCTATGATGTTTATTTGTAATCCCGTGATTGCTTCAAGTATACATGATTTCTCTTCTACACGAGCATGGTATGCTTTGCACGGTTTCTCCAAATTATCTTTCTGTACGGTTTCTCCAAATTAACGCATATACATATACAAGTTGTATACGTTCTATTTATTGACTTTCCATCCAAGATCTATAAATATCTTTTATTGGAATTCAAAGTTAATCTTGAAATATATTTTTAGCAATTAAACGTGGTAAATAGAAAAAAAAAACGATTTAACGAATCCACAGATTAGACAAAAAAAATTAACTAACTTAGCTTATTATTACTTTTTCCAAACTTTTCTTAAGCGACAGGTACTAAGCGACTTCGTTGCTTATTCCACTTGTTTTAAATTACATTTATTTCTTAGGTGCACTAGGCACACATCAATGCACCATTCCTATGGTGTGTTTGGGTTTATTGTTCTCATCATAGAATCCATTTGTGAAGTTTTTAATTGTATATTATTTATGGTGTGCAAAATACGCATCAATGCACCAAACAATTAGTGTGGTGAGTTTATCAAATCACGTTGTTAAACACTTCGTATTTTTTTATTTTTTTTATTTTTTTTTGCACCCACAAAACTGGTGCATTGTTAACATGTCATTGCATAATTAATGGTGAGTAATTTTTCTTAGAGTGCACGGTATTTTCCCTTAATGAGGTCGAAAATTAGTATGTGGTAGTGGTGTGTCAGATACACGCCGGCACATCGTGACATCGGTGTGGAAAGGTTAATGGATCAGATCGCTTAACGTAATGAAATTTTTAAAATAATGTTTGGTTCTGCAGTGTGCTTGCCACGCGTCTGCACACTATATCTATGGTGCGTTTTGGTTAAGTATAGGAATCAATTTATGTTGATTTTTTTAAAACCTAGTTTATCAGTGCATCATGAAACTATAGCACATTGTTTTCATTGTGCACATCCTTCGGAAACACACCATGCACAGTATGAGTCGAACAACTCGAACACACCATGCAATTTTTTTTAATTTAGGAGAAAAAAAGGTTTATTTTATATTTTAATTCACTAAAAAAATAAATTATGAAGTAACAAATAATTTACTTGGACATTTGCGTGTTGATTAGGCATGCTTGTGATGTATCTCAAATTTGAAAATTTGCCCACCATTTGGAAAAATTCAAAATCCAGTCAATAACCAATGGAAGTGAGAAATGTCTCCATGTGGAGAATGAATGTCAAGGTGTCTAAGTAGGGTATGTATGGCACCAGTGTTGTAGGTAACAAAATCACTGAATATGGGGTGAAAATGAATTTTTTATGCGGTAATTATATTTTATTAAACCCTGTTCTAATGCACCCGAGACTGTAACGTACCGGTGCAGTCAATTATATATAACACACCGCTGAAAAAATATTAATATAATCCATTGTTTTAAATTAGTATTGTTTAACCCTAACTCAGTGTGGTTGGGCTATACTGTCTTAGTGCAATTTATTATAAGAAATGCATTGATGATGGAAATTTAAAATAAAGAAATATAGTGATTAGGTGCTCTCGACTATTCGTTTACCTTACTTTGGTGCTTTCAACTACATGGCACTCTAGTGCGCTTCGCTCATTTAAATGCACTACTTGTACAATCTTATTAAACCTTGTTATGGTGTGACATTAACTATAATGCACTAGTGTGTTCAAATATATAGAACACGTTGCTAATAAAAAAATTAAGATAAAGAATAATATTGTCTCTGGTTTTAAATTCAGAATTTTTTAAATCTAATGTGGTGCAGATTAAAATACACCACCCCCATGCGATGGTTTAGAAGAACTGTGTCGATCTTGGAATAATAATAAAATATAGTAATATGTTTCTCTCGCCTATATTTTTACCCTACTTTGATCCTTTCAACTATGTGGCACCTTGATGCGGTTTGTTTATATAAACGCACCATTTACAAAAAATAATAATAATAATAATAATAATAAATAAATCATTCTTGATGGTGTTTATGGTCGTGGTGCCACCTGATTTATTTGTAACATTGGTGCATTGTTGTCATGTACATACTGATGCATTTAGTATATATAAACACACACACACACACACACACACACACACACACAAAAACTACTTCTAAAACCTCTTCCCGCTCGCCTTCGATAGTGACCTCCATTATAAACATATATTTGTCTCTTTTTAGAGTAGAATCCATTATAAATTTTGCAAAAGGCCTTTTCCTTGTAGTGATAATTGCGAATGAAACATTATTAACATAATTGGCACAGTTAAATAAAGAACAATTTTACCAAATGAATTTGTGTTAACTTCTTTTAAAGATTTGCATTAGGAAAATAATGCAGAGTAAAAGTTGTTGGGAGAGATAATACTTGACCTTCAGGGAAAATAAGAAATTGTATGTGTAAGGTTTAAGAGTGGACTCAAATGGAATTAAGAGAGATTTCTAACAATCAGGTTGAAGTTTTAGTTTTGTATCAAAGTTTAATGATTTTGAATAAAATAGCAATCAAACTCAAATTTAAAAATGGTGTAATAAACTTGCATTGATTTAAAAAATAAATAAAGGAATGAGTAAATTTTGAAAATAATGGAGAAATGAATAAATTTTGAAAAAAATAGAGATCAATAAATAAATTAAAAAAAAACAATTAAACTAGAATTTTAGCTTTGTATCCTAGTATAATAATTTTGAAGAAAATGGAGATCAAACTGTTAATCACAAATGTCCCATAAAACTTGCATCAAAATAAACAAATTAATTAATGAAGATCAAATGGTGTAGTAAACTCTCGTTGAAAATGGAAAAATAAATAAGTAAATAATGAAAAAAAAAAATAGAAATGAAATAGTAAGTTGTGCCACCTCCCTTGACAAATTATAAATCCTTCACCTTATGTAATAGAGTCATCTCTTGGGGCACGTAATAGAATATGATGGTTGTGGAATTAAGAACTTTTAATTATCTCAATTATTAGCTCTGATGGGATGAAATGAACGATTATGTGTAGGATTAAACATAGATCATATTGGATCTATTTGTTATTATATGGAATTATGTTACTTGTTAGTATGAAGTTTGTGGATTTGATGTAGTATGGGGATCACTTTATCTTTGTTCTTTCTATTGGTGGTGTTGGGAAAGGTTTATGTGACAATCAATCTAATAAACATTTAAAAAGAGGAAAAGGATTTATTGAATGTTTTTTTCCATGATATATACAACTTGTTTTCCACTTAAGGTTCACCCAATAGGTTGGTGGTCACAGAGTGTGCTGAGAGGAAAAGGTGGTAGAAAAGTATTTACTATCGAGATGAATTTTTCCTCTAGATAAATTTGTTAGGAACACTATTTAAGGAAGGATTGACTAATATTTCTTTTATGTGATATGTTTCCTGGTTAACGTAGCCGATAAGTTTCCTAGTGACCATATTTGAGAAAGGGTCAGTCGATCCTTCCTCTGGGCGATACATTTTCAAGATAGCATATTTCAAGAAGGGACACCCAATATTTCCTCTAGTATATAGGTTTCCTAGATACCATATTTAAGGATGGGTTGAATGATCCATCCTCCAGATGATGCTTGGCCCAAAGTCCACATTTGAGGAAGGGTTGGTTGGTTCTTCCTCTATATGAGGATTGTCCTAAGGTCCACATTTTAAGAAGGGTCAACCAAGCCTTCTTCTAGATGAATCTTAACCTGAATTCCACATTTGAGGAAGTGTTTGTTGAACCTTCCTCTAAATGATTCAATTAATGGATATCATATTTTAGGAAGGTTCAACCAATATTTACTCTAACTGATAGGTTTCTTGTCTATTGTATTTTATGAAGAGTCAATTGATCTTTCCTCTATATGATAGATTTCCTGGATACCGTATTTGAGGAAGGGTTGGTCGACCCTTCTTCCAGATGATGATTAACCTAGGGTACACATTAGAGGAAGGAATGTTGGTACAATGAGTGCCCAAAACAAAAATTTCTACAAAAACAATATGTTGTTATAAACATCCCTTTTATGATAGGTATTGGATGAGTTCAATGATGGTGAAACAGTCACACAACAATAATAGAACAATGGAATAAACATTTAGCACAAGTAAGTATAGGGTGAGTACATATTTATCAAAAATATTATTAATTTGTTTAAATTCATTTCAATGTTCTTATGTTAAATATAGTTATAAGGATATGTTGTTTTAAATGTAGTGTCAACTTTACCACATTGATGCTTTTTTATAAACATCACAATGGGGTTCCAGTAGCTTTGGTGATTTCATCACACAATACTACAAATGATATTTGTAAACGTATGGATGCATTATTTAGTGTTGGAATAAAAGAACATCTAAATTGGTGTGTTTGATATTTCATCACGGATGATGTTGAAGCTAAAATCAAGGCATTAAGGTGACATGTTTAGTTTTTTAGAAGAGGCATGAAAATATAATGTGTGTGTACACCAATAATTTGTTTTTAATGTTGTGTCATTTTACGAATTTGACAAACTCCACAATATTACTTTGCATGGCATGTCCATTGAGCACGGTTGAAGAATCTTGGAAATAAAGTTAGAGGAAGGTATAACAAATCTGCATTTTTCATGCTTTAGGAGAAATCATGCACTCTTTCAAAGATGATGAATCTGTACAAAATGAAGTTGAAAGGATCTTAGTAAACTTTAGTGACCACAAATTATTTTTAGAGTATTTTAAGACCCCTTGGCTATCTAACAATAAAACATGTAAGTTTTTTTAATTGATTCTCTTCACTATATGTTGCAATGGCAAAGTTTCTAGTTATTACTTCATAACTAAAATGTTTTTTTCCATATATGTGGGAAAAATACTATAGAAACTTTCCACATTCAAATCAAGACACCAATAATCCTATCAAATATTTCCACATATGCATTAAAAAAAATATACCTTCAAGATACAAATAATGCATGTCATAGATGGTTTGACTAGTTAATTAATGTGTTGTTGACAAACGGTTAATTATATTACAATCATATGCAACATTTAAAGGATGCTAGAGTTATATGAATAAGAAAATATCAGGAAGAAATCAGTGCATGCAAGGACAAAGCAAACTAAATCCCAGATGAAAACTGTGTGGTTGATTAACATGGTCACATTGAGTTTCAAGTTCGTAGCCAAAATAAGGATACTCATGATACTTGGTATAATGCCATATGTAAAGGGACAAATTTGCAATTTTGTAATTTCAATTGGGAATTGAATGGGAATATGTATAAGCATGTATTGAAAGTTCTTCGGAGTAAAAATGTTTTGGATGATAATATATTACCAAATGTCTCTAGTTTCACCCAACAAAGCCTCTGTCATGCTTTAATTCTCCTCCTAATCTCAAGTTTCTTGATGAAAAAAATAATAATATTGTGGATAATTTCTCACATCATGTTGAGTCAAGAACTGTAAGACTAGATAGTGCCATGTCTAAGGAATATGACATGAAATTTGGTATTTCATAAACTCATCAAGTATTGAATGGTTTATCAATAGTGCCCACAAGTTTGGAGTAGGCATATACATTTAAGAATTTGGTTATAAATGCATGTTAAGAGTACAATAAAATGTTGTTTAGTACCATACCTCCATTCCATATTATGACCAAGATATGGTGTATATTTTTCATCCCATTAAACAAAACAAAAAAAATGTTGCCTTCAGTCACATTTAGGAAAAGATAGACCACAATTTCAAAGGGTTGGACTAGTTTGTGCAAAGAAGAAAAGCAAGGATAAACAATTGGAATTATATTTTTGGGAAAATGGTATGGATTTTTTATATTATGTATTACTTTACATTAAATATAGTAAATTATTAGCTTCAATGCAATGGTAATAAGTATTTGTTTTTTATTGTTACAATAGACAGATCCATACCTCACAAGGTTCAAAGTTATCGAGTTTGGTTATTTAATAATCATATTATTCAGGGTAGTCCACCTTCTATGGATGGTATCAATGAATCTCACAATATTCAATGATGTCAAATCCAATTATTTAATGACCAAATTGTTGAGGGTAGCTCATTGTTTGCTGATAATTCCATGGAAGCAATGGTGGAGGGATGTAAATCCACCCCATTTAAACATTATATGTTTCCAAATAGAGGTATTTCATTTTATTTTTGGTTTTGTGGTTTTTTTAGTGGGGGGGGGGGGGNTATTTAAGTCCCATTATAATGACCATATTATTCAAAGTAGTTCATGGTTTCTTGACAATTCCATGGGAGCAATGGTGTAGGGATATGCATTCAAACCATTTCAACATTCTATGTTTTGAAGTGGAGGCATCATATTTTATTTTTGGTATTGAAATTATTTTATTTATTTGGGCTAATATGATATTGAAAATGTCATCTTGGTTGTTTTCATGGCAAAGGCATATCCATCTAGTAATGTGCCTCGCAATATTCAACATTGTCAAGTATCATTATTTAATGTTTGTATTGTTCTACGTAGTTCATTGTTTGTTGATAATACAAGGGGAAAAATTGTGGAAGGATCTAAATTCAACCCAATTCAACCCTCTATGTTTTCAAGTGGAGATATCACATTTTATTTTTGGTGTTGCAAGTATTTTATTTGTTTCGGCCTGATGTGGTATTGAAATTCCATCTTGATTGTTGTCATAGCAGAGGGATCTACATCTCAAAATGTACCTTCCAATATCCTACGTCATTGAATCCTATTTTAAAGATCGTGTTTTTTAGGGTAGCTCATTATTTCTTGATCATTCCATAAACAATATGGTCATTAAATAATAAGACTTGACAATGTAGAATATTGCGATGTGCATTATGAGATGTATATCCCTCTACTATGACAACACCCAAGATGACATTTTCAATATCAAATTAGGCCAAAATAAAGAAAGTAATTGCAACACCAAAATAAAATGTGATACCTCCACTTGAAAACATAGAATGTTGAAATGGGTTGATTAATGTAGATCCCTTCACTACTCCTCTCATGGAATTGTCAACAATAAATGAACTACTTTGAATAATATGTTCATTAAATAATGGTATTTTACTACGTCAAAACTTGTGAGGCACATTACAAGATGTAGACCTTTTAATGTGAAAACATTAAAGATGGAATTTTCAATATCACATTAGGCCCAAACAAATAAAATAAATGCATCACCAAAAATAAAATGAAATTCCTCTGTTTGGAAACATAGAATGTTGAAGTGGGGTGGATGACATACATTCCTCCACCATTGCTTACATGGAATTACCATCAGGAAATGAACTACCCTCAACGACATGGTAATTAAATAATAGGATTTGACAATGTTGAATATTGTGAGGTGCATTTCTACCATCCATTGTACCATTCATAGAAGGAAAACTATCCTCGATAATATTTTCGTTAAATAATTAAACTTGAAAACTTTGAAAATTGCAAGGTGTGGACCTGTTTGTTATAACAGTAGAAACTAAAATACTTATTACCATTGCATTGAAGCTAATAATATACTATATTTAATGTAAAACAATCCATAATATATACTAATAATAATAAATACATACCATTTTCTCAACAAGAAAATTCCATCTATTTAACCATGTTTTTCTTCTTTGCATAAACCCGTCCAACCCTTTGAAATTGTGGTTTATCTTTTCCTGAATGTGACTCGAGACCACGTTTTGTTTTTTAGTTTGATGGGATAAAAAATCTATGTTTTCTATTTGTCGTAATATTGGATGGAGTTATGGTGCTAAAAACATTGTATTGTACTCTTGACATGCACTGCTAGCCAAATTTTTAAGTGCATATGCCTACACCAAATTCTTATGTGTTATTGATAATAAACCGTTCAATTATTGATGAGTTGATGAAATAAAAAATTTCATTTCATTAGCCTCAAACGTGGCACTATCTGGCCTTACAATTATTGAACCAACATGATATGAGAAATTCTCCACACCATTATTGTTTGTTTCATCAAGAAACTTAATATTAGGAAGGGAATTGAAGCATGGTGGAGGATTTGTTTGGTAGAAACTAGAGACATATGGTAATGCATTATCATCCAAAACATGTTTACTCATAGGCATATCAACTTTTAATACATTCTTACACGTATTCCATTTCAATGCCCAATTGTAATTACAAAAGTGCAAATATGACCCTTTATATATGACATTATACCAAGTATCATGAGTATCCTTATTTTGGCTATGGACTCTATACTCATTATGACTATGTTGGTCAACCGTAAAATCTCATATAGGATTTGGTTTTCTCAGTGCATGCATGCATTGAGTTGTTCTTGATATTTTCTAGGTCGTATAACACCAGCTTCCTTTCAACATTGCATAGGATTGTAATATAATTCAACCTCTATAAAAAACACATGAACTAACCAATCAACTTGTCTTCTATATGCATTATTTATCCCTTGGAGGTACCCTTTTTATTTGTGGTAAGATTCAATATCATTATTGGTCTCTTGATTTGAATGAGGGAAATTTCTATAGGATTTTTCCCACATATATGGGAAAAAAAACTTTGTAATTATGAAGTAATAACTACAAATATGACATTGTAATATATAACCAAGAGAATCAATTAGAAAAGAGATTTAATTAAAGAAAACTTACACATTTTCTTGTTTCTTTATTTAATTGTGCTGGTTATGTTAACAATGTTTAATTTGCAATTATGGGTTTGATCTCAATTTTCTTAATCGATGCAAGTTTATTGAGGAATTTGGAATTATGAATTTTATCGAACCATGAAAATTTGATACAAATATAAAACCACATCTTGATTGTTAGACATCTCTCTTCAACCTTACATAATTTTTTTTTGTTTATATCGAGATCAAGTATTATCTCAGGAGCTATGGGATATTTGTTCCATAAAATAGCACCGTGGACAGTGTGAGGATCAGGTCTTATGTCTAGATTGTCAGGATTGATGTTTTCATTTTTGGACAATCTAGGGTTGGAAATAATTGATCCCAGGGCCATTACACCAATTGGACTGACTTCATCTATTATAAGCTATATGTCATTAGGAAGGAGGCTAAGAAATAATATTTCCTTCAAGGTATGCATGTTTTATAATCAAACCCTCTATGTTTTCTGAAATTTAAGCTTTCAATTGTGAAAATGGCGTGGGGTTTAAAGTGTCTACCCAACTGATAAGAATATGGCTTTCTTTTTATTTTTCATCATCTTAACGTTGTTTTTTGGGTAAAAATTTGCTTGGGTCTATGGGGTCGCGACCACAAGAGTTTTGGTAAACCCGGTATGATTCTACTAGGGTACTGTTGATTCACAGTTTGAAAGGGTTAATATTTAGTACATTAAGGTGAGCTATGGGATATTTGTTACCCATATCATGCTTGTAGAACTAGAACATGTTGCCATAGACAGTGTGAGGATTGAGCCTTCAAGCGTGATACCTTCATTGTTTCCAGTCCAGGGTTGGAGATAACTGGGTGAAGGGAAATTATATTGAATGGGATATGCTCATCAATTCCATGCTTGATGTCATCAGGAAGGAGGTTAAGAACCATTATTTCCTTCAAGGTATGCATGTTTCAGATTCTAACCCTTGACTCTATGTTTTATGAAATGTAAGATTTCCGTTGTAAAAATGTTATGTGGTTTGTTTTTTTTGTGTGGAATTTGTTGTTTTAAATAGATGTTTGAATGAGGTTCTTCTTAAATTTATTCGATATTAAACATTTTGGTTGTCTCAAACTATTCAAATTACTGCCAATATGATATTTTTAGAACATGCCTTTGTTTTTTTCACAAGGCATGCAACTCGACTTTGTGGCATTCCAATATTCTTGGTTGAAAGATATCATTCCCAATATTTGATTAAGAGTGCAGAATATGTTTCTCAAGACACCATGATGAGGCTTGTTAAATCTAAGGTAGAACAGTGCATGCTCCTTACGGAATCAATTAGGCATCGAATTAATTCCCATTGAATGGAAATGATTACATAAATGAGTTGATTATAGGAGACATTTGTTTCCACAACTGACAAAATTCATTGTCAGAGGCTTTGGATGATGTGATATGTGGTGTTTTTAAGAACATATTAGATTTCATTGTATTCACATTTTTCAATAATAATGTCAAGCGGTTCAATACCAATGTTGTTATGGGAATTGAGATTGAGATGAAAGTACTAGAATCTTTTGCAAATAATCAATTTCATGACAATGCAAAAAAATCTTGAATATGCAAGACATCCAAAACAGTCTCTGGTAGAGGTAAGGTAGTTGGACAATGTTCTATTAAACAACCATTCAGAGAATTTCATCAATCTTGTTATAAGGGAGAAACATTATAGTTATTTGCATTCTAGAGAATTGTATAATTCATGTTATAAGGGAGAAGAATTATTAGTTCTTTGTATTACATTAAAGTGGTCATGATTTCTAAATACTCGAGGGATTCATCTAACAAAATCTTTGGAACCTTTGGTGGGAAGACCTTGAAGAAAAATACAAAGAAAAATTTACTTGAGGAATTGATAGAGAGACTAAGTGAGTTAAGTTTATGTATTGGTGAAATTTTTTTATTTATGGAGTTGGGAAATCAGCATTTCATGGATTAATATCCTTCTCTAATAATCATCAAGTTAAATTTATGTAATGGTGAAAATGTTTTTTTTTTTAGTTGTAAAATCAACATTTTGAGGGTTAATATCATTTTTTAATAAGCATTACTTTCCAAGTTCCTCATCCTATTGTTTTGCAGCCACCATCAATAGTCACGTTTTATTTTCTAGTGAAATATCCTTCCTTAAGAGCACTAGAATCTTAGTTGATAGATATTTATAAGAAATTCATGTCGAATAGCTTAGATGTGAAAATTTAGAATCACCAAAAGTTATATCATAAATTCTCCGTACTTTATTTATATACAAACCTTTAATGTAGGAAAAGAAAGACCTTACAAAATATCATTTTATGGAAGGAATCCACTCATGCTCGCTTGCCTCTTTGATGGGGAAACATACTATGAGCTAAGCTCTAATTAAAATATTCTTTCACAGCTCTTGTAAGGAGGACTCCATACATATGTATAGATTATAAGACAAATTTAACCCTAACCACTTTTTAACTACCTAGTGGACCTTCTTTAATGAGGCCACATTACATTCATTAACCAATAACTATCATAGTGGGAATTATTTAATAATAACAAACATAATGTACCTAGTCCACTTTTCAATAGTATAGAATCATATAACTCTTTTTATACAAAGCATTGAGAGGGATCAAATCCGAAAACCTTTCACCACTAAACTACATCACACATCTCTCTCACCATTATGCTACAACACATTGATTCATGAAATCTTATTTTATTATTTTATTTTTACATTTGATGGGACATACTAACACTTCACTCCACTCAGGATCCACTATGCTACATCACATTGATGCATGCATTATTTTTTTTATGGGACATATGAACACTTCCCCCCACCTGGGCTATAGAAATGGACCTTCTCAGTACAACTTCTTGGCACAATTAAATGGCCTCCACTATTACTTTAATGGCCCTTCGACCCACCATTTTTATGTTTTATTTTTATGGTACAGATAGACACTCCCCCCCACCTGGGATGTATAAATGATCCTTCTTGGTGTAACTTCTCGATAAAATTAAATGTCCTCCACTATTACTCTAATGGGCCCTTCAACCCACCATTACACCCCTAGGGAGAGTCATAACAATTCATGTGAAGAGTTGATGTTGGAGAACATTGTACATCAATATGGGATTCCATTCATGTGTTATTGCATTTACAATGTAAACCCTCTTAGGCCCATGTATTCATGATTTTTTCCTTTTAGTTTTTCTAAAAATTCTGATATTTTTTGTATTTTGTCTCTAAACTTGTGATTTATTACACATTCCTCTATTTAATTTATGAATATCTATTTGTTTCCCACCAATTATTGATCCATATAAACCATGGTAGGGATCCACAAATTTTATAGAAGCATCCCCTAGATGAACTAATTGATTGATGATTCCATACATAGTATTATGAAGAATTTTAAATTATGATCATATTTGGGGATTTGGACATTGGTTCCTACATTATGGCAATTGTAAAGATTTCCTACTTCCATTACTCATGGCTACAATATTCATTGGATTCCATAAGTGACTTGATAAATTAGGGTATGTAATGGGCATGTTTTTGATTTATTGAAACATGACACTTTACACATTTTAACTTTCTTTGTTGTAGATTTTAGTAATTGTTTTTATCCACAAGAACCAATAATGTTTAAGTTATTTTAAAATGGAATCCTATTAACGTATCTTTCTTTGATTATAAATAATAAAAAAATTTAGACACTAACTATATATGTTCTTGTTTTTCACATGAAATACATATCATGGGGAAACCCACTAAGCACTTCCCCTCATTCTAAATATGGTACATAGAGTAAATTAGCAAAAACTTATCTAAAACCCTAAGTACAAATTGATGTAAATCTATGTTTCAAATGCACCTTGACGCTGAGAAGCTCATGATTTGATGTATGAAGTTCCACATTTTAAATTAATTTTATCATTCTAGTGTTTATAATATACTTTCCTCATATCTAACATGTTCATGAGTTGGTCTATGGTTGTGGTAGCTAAGTTTGACATCCAATCCTTCATGTTCAACCCCATGACCACACACATATGGTTGTGCTTAGAGATGTTGTTCTAGTACGGTGATGCTTCGCCATGGATGCCAGAGATCACCAATTTCTATGGCAGCTCGATGTTGTTAGACTTTATGGTAGTGGATATCCACCAACAAATGGACTTTCAATTTTGGTAATTAACTGCAATAAACAAAGAAATATGCAGCAAGAGAAGAGTATACAAGGTTTTGTATTTGGAATGAATCCATTTACACTGAACTTATTTAATGCTTGTAGAGTTCCCTATATGTTGTGCTTTGTAATAGTTGTTATGAATTGAATACAAATCCCAATTTACTTTAGACAATTTCTTATTGTATTTTATTTTTCATATAAAAAATATTTATAATTTGAGCTCTTTGGATGAGAGAAACTAGTGCATATTACCATTATTCACATAATCAAAGTATTTCAACCACTCTAATCTAACATTATTTTCCAAATATATACATTCATATCATGTCTTCCAAAGATGTGTACTACAAACTAATAAAAGTTTATATTAACAAAGTCTACCACTGATGCTAATACATTCAAACACTTACTAGTAAAATGTTGGTACCACTAAAATTATGTTTGTTTATTTTTAACGTTTTAAATTTGAAATATGTTTCAAGTTGCGCTTCATGAAGAATAAATGTTACCTGAAAATATTGAATGGTTTAATTATATTTTAAATTTTTTAAAATTTGAAAAATATGTTTTTTCTAATCTATAAGCAACCTATCCCATATTTTTTTCATACTAGTTTTTTTCGCGACATATTTTTTTGTATTGATTTGTATTTGAATCCATATTAATACTCGAACTATGCTACTATGATTTAAACATGTGGCAAATCAAAGATGATTTTGGAGAGGGGAAAGACCTCGGTGTCATTGTGAGTCTATAATGGGAATAGAGCATATTTATTCCTTGAAGGATATCGGTCCAAATTAATTCTTAATTGTTGAATGCAAAGGATGTTGTGTTCATGGATGATTTTAAGGAACCATACTTATTTAAAAGTGTATAAATGTTGGCGAATATTACCAATTCTTAAAACGCCAACTATAAAATGATTGGCGATATTTTTCAAAAAATGTTTTAATTTCCAAGGATTTTATATCGTTTATATAATAATTTGGTGATTTTTAGAGTGAAAATTTTTTACCCCATCAAAATTGGGCGAAACTGGGCTTCAAAAAATGCAAAATGGCGAATCTTTTTTGGGAGAAAAACATGGAAAAATAGCCCACTGGGTTAAAATTCGCCCCTAAAATTATCCCTGGTTGTGTTATCCTTAGATTTTATTACCTTTTCTTTCTTTCGGTGTAGTGAATTCAACATGTTATATTGTTTTTATCCATTTTGTGTTCTATAATGTTGAGGCAACAATTGAATACAGACAGTTAGGTGCTACACTAGAATTTATTAAAGTTTCCTTTAAATCAAGACATGTGCATGCTTGGTTATAGATAGATGCATATATTTTTATCCATAAGGTTTTTAGGCATATAGATGGCCTCAAACTATTTACAAGTATGATGTTTTTTTTTTATTTCCTATTCTACTTGTTCAACATGTTTAATTATAGCCATTATGATAATATTTGAAAGTAAATATTTAGATATTAAAATCACTTTTAATATCAAATACCATAGATCACCTCTCTATATATTCTCTATATATTGATCATATTTGGAAAAGTTGTGTTGGAACCATTTAGATTCACTAAATCTTGATTTGTGAGTTCAATGATAATGAGAACTTGTCTTGATTTTTTGATCCATAATTGAGGGACTTATAGACTATTCAATTTCTTTCTCTAGTTGGGATGCATGCCACAAGTTTCTGTGTAACAACATTCCAGCATTCCAACCAACACTTGGGTTCCTGTAGCTATTACAATTGTCCAATAGATGAACATAGACATATGCTCGAGAATTTACCACTAAATTCAAGCTATAGGGAGTTCTCAATCCTTGTGATGTTTGAAAATGCTACCCAAAGGAAAGATCTCTTCCCTATACCAAGTTTAGTAGCAAAAGACTTTTGAAAGGCTTGTACACTAGTTAGGTTTTAACTCAAACCAACCATCTCAATGTTTATGAGCTTCTTGTACTGAAATACTAAATAGTTACCATGCCCACACAAAGAAGATACCCCAACAAAGATGTACAACACTCAACTAGAGAGGAAAATGTTCTATGTCATGTGGAATTCACCCTTTAATGTTTGAAATTGCCCCAACACTTTTAAAGTGTCTAAACATTCATAAATAATACCCCTCGTGCACTTCTAAATTTGCTCAACACTAATAAAAATGCCTCAGGCACTTCTATATTTTCCCAACCATGATAAAAAGTGCCCCAAGCACATCTAAATTCACCCAACAATGATAAAAAAAATGCCCCTTGCACATCTAAAATTACCCAATTGTGATAGAAAATTCCCTAGTCACATCTAAATTCACCTAGTTGTGATAAAACGCCCTAGAGACATATAAATTATCCCATCAATGATGAAAAATGCCCCATGCACATTTAAATTTACCCAGTTGTGATAAAAACTGCCCAAGTAATGGCAGTGTAATGTGCCCATCCCTCTATTCGACTAGCAGGATGGGACATTAGCTCAACTCAAACTTCTAAATTTCACCCCATATCCATATTATGAATTTATAACATATAAAAATGCATGTGCAGATATGTAAATAAAAACACACAATGGAAATAAACTCAACCCACACACACAACACGCAATTACAAGCATAATTATCATAGGCATATAAATAAAAATAATTACACATTAGATACAAAATAATACTTATCTTTAAGAAATAAGATCCATGCAACTAGTTGTGTAAGAGTGATTTTCCACCCAACCATAGGCACTCTATCCGATACATACTCTTTTGTTGAGAATCCACCTTTAAGTTGGGATATGAGGCCACTAGGGTGAAGGAAATACCTACATGATTTTCTCACTCACCCCATAACCCATTATGCTCTACGCTTAGCCAAAACTCATACAAAGTTTTATAGAGATCTCACTCGACCATCATAGCCATGGCACTCCTTCCAACTGCCCCACACAACACAAGGAAGGAATTCCCTTTCATTGATCCATAGTTCCCTCGAAGAATCCAACCCTTGCATTGCTTACGAGTGTGTGTAGTAAGAGTTTAATATGTTGTATGATATTGGAGAACCACTTGTAGAATAAATTATGGCTTCGCAAGAATCCAAACGTAATAGAACTCAATGGGTAAGGGTTCCTAGATTTCCTACGGCCATATATTTTTACTTCAAAATTTTAGCTCTGTATCTAAAATTGAAATTATGGGTTAAACATAGTTTGCTAATGGACATAAACAACAATAGGGAACTCTACATAGTGTAGAAACATGCATGAGAGAGAAAAAATGATCAAATGAGTGTCAACACCAATGGATATGAGATGATGGTGAAAAGACAACTTGCATAGCTTTTGACCATGGAAGAAAATGATTGGTGACATCTGACATAACTATCACAGCCCCCATGCTTCACTAACTACATGAATTGACTTTTCCCACCAACCTCACACATGCATTTAACGATTGGGTTTAATAGTCAAGAGAAGGTAATTCGCTCATTTAAAGTACATGGAAGAATTTTGGATGAGTTGTGAGGTTGACACTTGGAAACATTGGATTTAGTTTCCCATATGGCCCCATTCATATTCCCCTATAATTCTCTTTACATAGCAATCATGGACCATTTTATTATTTTTAAACATTATATTTACACTGATTTTGAATTGGCATGATTAGTCAACCATATGGTCCAAATAAAAATACATACATCGTACATGTCTAGATATTCACTAATTGAGCCTTGGCCTTGAGCTCCACACTAAGAATCCATATTATATTATTTATATCATTTACATAAGTATGATTAAATACATTCCAAATAAAAAGTGGAGGTATACAATCCCCTCCCCCTTGGAATAACAATGTCCTCATTTTTTTCTCAAAATCAAAACAAAAATGGGTATGCATCTCTCATGGCGTCCTCTAACTCCCACGTAGCCTCATTGGGACTGAATTTCTTCTATTGCACCTTTATCTGTCTGATGCCTCAGTTTTGAAGCAATGTTACCTCCCTATATATGATGCATAATGTCTAGATTCATAACTCTCCTTCGGATTCCACCTAAATCACATCCCAATCAATCACATGGTTAGGATCATGTACATATTTCCTAAGCAAAGAAACATGAAAAACATTATGAGATATAGTGTTATCAAGAAATGAAATTATATAAGAAACTGACCCTATCCTTTAATCACTTCAGCTTGGCACAAATTCCAAGTTTTAAGGAACTCTTCCTTAGTCTCACTCTAAGGTAAACATGTTCCCTGACACTAAATTCCTTATGCATTCTATTTTTATTTGTATAGATTTTCTATCTATCTTGGGCTATCTTTAAATTCTACCTAATTTTTGCAACAACTTGTTCCATTTCCATAAAAAATTCTTTCCCAAGTACAATTTTGTTCACTTTATTATCCCATGTCACTAGTGTCTTATACTTTCTACCATACAAAGTCTCAAATGGACCCATGCCCAACAAAGCTTGTTTCCCATTGCTATATGCAAATTCTACCAAGTGTATATAATCTTCTGAACTACCCTAGATGTTAATCCCATTGACATATGTAATATGTGGTAATGATTACTATTATTGTGGCACTAAGTGCCAAGACAAGGTTACTTAAGGACCTAGAGACATTATTATTATTATTATTATTTAAATAATTAATTAATAAAAAAACTGCCACACCTAAAACCAAAAAATATGAATCCATAGTGTGAGGGGGAATGGGTACATTCGTAGAACTTTTGAAACCTTGATCTTGGCTTGATGGGTTCCACTTGTTGAAGGTTTCCTTCAACTATTTTGGGAGGTTACTCTTAGTTTTTTAACCCCCATTAGCACAAATGTGCCCTCACTAACTATTTTTAGCCAGTGCATGTGTAACTTGTAACTCCATGTGTAACTTCCCCCTCTTGGGAAACCAAATTGCCTTGGTGGAATTCAAATGGTTCTTGGATGGATGAGTAACCTCATTAAGTTTTAATTTCCTCCATTGGTCTATAATTCTTTGGTTAATCTCCTTGGGAAGGGTTTTCTTATTCTTTGTTGTTGTTATCTTGTTGGTCGGTGTTGCTTGGTTTCTTGGATTCCTAGTTAGTTGTTTCCTAGTGGCTTGTTGTTCCTAGGTTAGATGGTTGTTCTTGGTTGCTTGCTTGGTTGTTTCCTAGTTGCATTTATAGCTATTGGTTTTAGGTTTTTGGCTAGATGCTTGGATGCTTGGTTGCTTGGATGCTAGGTTTCTTAGTTGTTGGTGCACTTGAAGCACTAGGATATTGAGTTGTGGCTACTCAAACTGACACTTGAACTATCCTTGAGTGCACCTCTACCTACGGATCCATGGGCTCATCTTGGGGTTTTTTTGTCAAGGTGATATCTAGCTTGAAAATGTCTAAGGATGGGTGGAATGTGGTCTGGTTTATGCTAGTTGCACAATAATAAGATAAGCGATTTATCTTGTGTAAATTCATATGTTTATGTGATGTTTTCCATTCTTTCCATAGTTTAATTGTTTATTGTTGATGTGCATGATTATGTATCAATTATTGGATGCATACTATGATGGTTTAACTGCTTGGAAACCTATACAATATTCTTAATGAGATATGAACTAGATGGGAGCTTGATATATATGTATTCATGAGTTTCTATGTTGTGTCTATCTCTACCGATGCACCTGTGGAGGATGTTAAAAAAATTGTTAAATGGTTGCTTATCCTGAATCAAATGGTTTTCCACTTGGAATCTTGTTGGAATTCTAGTTGTTTCATAACCAATTCATTCATGTTTATTTTGCGATTATAACATGCATTGTGCCAAAGGCAGAAATTGAGGTTGATTTGTAGAGTTGTGGTCTCGTCCCAAGTTCTGAATTCCTACTATCGAAGTAAGAAACGGAGTTGGCTTGTGGAGCAATGGTTTAGTTCCCACCTCTGAATTTTGACTACCAACTGCTGAGTTACAGGGTGATAGTGCTTAGTGCACATGGATCATCCAAAGTTCCAATTTTGAGATGGTGATGTCGATTTCAGCATTGAGAAGGTTGTTTGGGCCTTTTGTTAGTTTAGAAGTGCTGAATTTTGAGATCCAAAGTGCCGACGTTGGGATCAGCAAGTTACTGAAAGTGGTTCATTTTTTCATGTGTCGATGCCAAGGTGCTGACATTGGGAACGACACATCCATCAAGAAGGAAGCTTAGTTTCATGCTAATTTCCAATGTCCAACGTCTGGAGATCCGATTTCTAAGATTGGAACATTGGGATTGGTAAAATGTTTTATGTGTGTTTCTAGAATTTTCCAACTTTCTACTTCCAATGTCGTAAATGTCGGAAAGGTGTGGTAAATCCAGGAAGGCGAACATAATCTGTCAAGACTATTAATTATGCTAATTAATGGATTGATTAGCTATATTTAATCATTAATTAAAAAAGTTAACTAGTATTGGTTGAAGGTTTAGCTTGGTGATATAGCCTC
Organism: Pseudotsuga menziesii; assembly: GCA_001517045.1. Classification (NCBI taxonomy): domain Eukaryota; kingdom Viridiplantae; phylum Streptophyta; class Pinopsida; order Pinales; family Pinaceae; genus Pseudotsuga; species Pseudotsuga menziesii. Next base: position 90,195 of record LPNX010329741.1, read on the forward strand.
AGAAACCTTTTTTTGTTGTGCTTTGACTTGATTTAGCCTCTCCACTAGTTGCTTGGTGTATCTGTTCTTAAGTTTTAGGGTAGAGTGCGTTACAAAGTGGTATTAGAGCTTAGGTTCCAATTCTGTAGCTGTTGGGATTGTTACGGTTTTATAATTTTTATGTGTAAGTGTTTTGGGGTTTATAAATGTGCTTATGAAATAAATTTAACCCCCCTTGTGTTAATGGAAGAATCGAAATCCTCATTGCAGATATCAGTTTGATTGTATCCTTTTAATTTCAAAAATTAAAGATAAGTTATTGTGTGTTTTAAAATTGATTAATATTGCATATTTAGACCGATTGGTGAGTATTGTGCATTTCCTTTTTCCCTGTTATTTGAATTAAAAAGGTAAGAACTTGAGTTTTATGCATATTTCTTGGTGTATTAATTAATATGGAAAATGAGGGGCAGATCCCTAATCCTTTGGTATAGATTTCCTTGCTGAGAGGTTGTATGTTTGATTAATTCATAAATGAGGAGCACAGTCCTAATTCCTCTATAGAGATATGCTTGGATTAATTTTAAAAGGACTTCATTGGTTATGCATCAAAGTAATTAATTTTGAAATTCTTCTAGCTGTAAGATTGATCTATGGGTACTTAGATAACTACTATGCATTGGAATGGCATGCATTAAATTGAAGTAGCAAATGCATGAGGAATAGATATTAGTTGTTGCATGGTAAATAATAAGGTGTATTGGTAATTCAATATTTGATTTGAAAATTCTTTTCTAATTTTTGGGTTGTTTCCTTAAAATGCATGAAGTTTTTTGGCGATCCTTATGATTTATGTACGATTTTGACATTATTGAAAGTAGTGTGATTATGAGTGAACATGTTGGTCACCTAACAGTAATTGAGAAATGAATACATTGCATATTTCAATGTCAGTTAATCAAATAGTAAAGGGGAGGAGATGGAGTTTAATGATGCACGGGATCCATACAATTCTGAAGAAAATTTTGTTGGGCCAAGGGAAGGAGGGGAAAATGGACACAAGAGAAGCACCGAAACCTTGATCCCTTGATCCTAGAGGATTCAATAAGAAAGGGAAGAGAAGATAATGAAAGAATCATGTATACCCAAAGACAAATCATGAACAAACTGAATTAACAAATGAAAGAAGCCCAAAGGTCAACCTCAAGATACCATCCAAGAAACAAATAACATGAACAAGAAGAGACTCTGAAGGATTCAGACCTTATGTAAGGAAACCTCATTGTAAACCCTCTCCAGAGAAGAAGAACAAGTACTCCTTAAGTAGATTTGAGATCATACCATAAATATTTCCAATCGGATCTAAGAAGAGGATATTTTCTTAGAATGAACTTGTGGGTAAACTGAGAAGGAACAAATTTCCCACCTTCAATGGAGAAGATAAGAAAGGAAAAGATGTCGAATCCCAATGTTAGGACTCTGAAATTTTTTCCAATAGCATCAATATTCACAACAAATGGAAGAAAGGGTAGCCATCTCTTATTTACAAGGAAGGGCATCCATTTGGTGGGATCATTTAGTGAAGTTGAAAGACATTGATGAAGACCTAATTACATGGAGAAAGTTCAAGAAGTATTTCCAGAAATAGAATCTCTTAGAACATTATTATGACAAGAAAATGGAAGATTTCCTTAAACTCAAGTTGGCCAGCATGACCATGGAAACCTATGAGAAAATATTCCTAGAACTGTTGAAGTATGTGAATTTTGTGAAGGATGAAAAGGTGAAGATTCAATTTTTTCTCAGTGGATTACCATATTTATATAGGGACAAGATTCAGTATGATAGACCAAGGACTATTAGAAACGTGATTTGTAAATCAAAGCATCTTTATGTTTTGAATAAGGGTCGATCCCCATAGAAAGAAAATTAGAAAAGTAAGAAAGAGGACAAGCAAGAGAAAATGAAGGGATCCCAACCTCTAGTTAGTAATCAATAAGAACAACCAGAGCCCAACAAATCCAAAAGAGATGAAGGAACAATACAACCTATCAATTGTTGGAAGTGTAAAGGGAGCCACTACTACAGGAGTTGTCCTCAGAGAGGGAACAATGTAGAAAGGATTAACAATATTTAGAATAATGAAACTATTGGAGATCTTGTTTAACTGCTAGTTGTTATGGCCTTCTTGGTTTTTCACTTGGATTGGAACTATTGCTTATGATTTTTTCTTGCCTAGAGGTTTTTTTTGTTGTGATATTTTCTATAGAAGTATCCTTGTGAACTTGTTATAAGAGCATGTTTTTAATATGAATGTCTTTATGACCTTGTTGAGTATGTCTTTGGAAAAGTACCTTTTTTGCAGAGTATCATATTAATATTTCATGCATCTTGTTGCAAAAGTATCATGATAGTATTCCATGTGGTTGTTGGTAACAATATGCATGGGATTGATTGAATAAAATGCATTTCATGAAGTAAGGATACTTGAAGCAATTCATGTGCATGGCTGATTGGAAAACATGTTTAATGCATCTCATGTATCCTAATAGAATATATACTAACTGTGTGATGGAATTTGAACTTGAATTGGTTAGAATATGTTTTGGGTAAATTTTATTTCAAGTGTTTTGATACACTTTCGATGTATTTCATGTATCCCATGTGAAGTAGAGTGAACATAATAAAAAGGAAATGATTTCATGTTGATATTTCATGGAAATATTTCATGTAATTTTTGAAACATTTCATGTGATTAATTATAGTTTTATTTATTAAAAGATAAATTTTTATGTTGAATAGTATATATGTATATGCTTATTTCTTAACCATGTGGTTGTTGAAATGTGAAGAAAGTGTCTTATAGAAGAATTTCGTTATATCATGTATCATATATTTTATACCTAATGTTAACCATATGAGTGAATGAAATATGATTTTCAGGTGGATGTGTCTTTGTTGAAGATTGAAGGCCTCTTAAAGAAGTTGAAGGCCTTGTAATGAAGTATGAAGATTTGATCTACACCAAAGTGTTTCTTGGATAGAGTTGATATTTGATCTATGCTAGAGTGTTTCTTGGATGGATTTTAGTGTGTTTTCTTAGTGTGTATGACCTAGGTTTCTTCTGATGGAAATACTAGTCTAGAGTGTTTCCTAGCTAGTTTTTTCTTTCTCGGGATGTATGGCATGAGTTTCCTATGATGGAAATACTATTCCAGTGTGTTACATGGTATATTTTATTGTGCTTTCTTAGAGTGTATGACATGAGTTTCCTGTGATGGAAATACTATTCCATATTGTTTCATGAATAGATTTTATTGTTCTTTCTTAGTGTGTATGACCTGAGTTTCTTGTGATAGAAATATTATTCTAGAGTGTTAACTGGATAGTTTGTGCTTTCTCGGGATGTATGGCCTGAATTTCTTGTGACAGAAATGTATTGTGTTTTTTGAGGTGTGTATGGGCATTTATGTCAAAGTTAGAAAGTTGTTATCTTTCTTAGGCATGTATGGGCATGTATGTTAAAGTTAGAAAGTTGATATCTTTTTTAGGCATGTATGAGCATGTATGTCAAAGTTAGAAAGTTGATATCTTTTTTAGGCATGTATGAGCATGTTTTTTAAAATTAGAAAGATGTTATATTATGAGGCATGTATGGGCATGTCTTTGAAAGTTTGAAAGATGTTATATTTCTCAGACATGTATGGGCATGTCTATATGGCCCAAAAACTAAAGGTTGTGATCTTTTTGAAATTTGTAAAAGCAAGTATGTATTATGCATCGGGGATGATGAATTGTTTGAGGGGGAGGGTATGTAATACACTGGATGCTAAGCCCCTGGACATATGTAATATGTGGTAATGATTATTATTGTGGCACTAAGTGGTAGGAAAAGGGTCCTTAAGGACCTAGAGACATTATTATTATTATTATTATTATTATTATTTTGTAAGTAATTAATTAATAATAACAACTGGCACATCAAAAACCAAAAAATATTATGGGAGGTATTAATACACAACGTGAGGGGGAATGGGGAAATTCCTAGCACTTTTGACACCTCAACCTTGGCTTAATGGGTTTCACTTGTTGAAGGTTCCCTTTGGTGGTTTTCAGATGTTACAATTGGTTTTGTAACCCCCACTAGCACAGATGCACCCTCACTAACTATTTTTATCCAGTGTATGTGTAACATTTAACTACATGTGTAGCTTCCCCATTTTGGGGATTCAAATTGACTTAGTGGAATTTGAATAGATCTTGGATGGATGAGTAACCTCGTTAAGTTCATTTCCCCCACCTTGGTCTATAAGTCCTTGGTCGATAATTTTGGGAAGGGTTTCCTTATTATTAGTTGTTGTTACCTTGCTAATTGGTGTTGCCTAGTGGACTTCTTGTTCTTAGTTTGGATGGTTGTTCCTTAGTTTCCTAGTTAGTTGTTGCCTAGTTGCGTTATTGGTTGTTGCCTAGATGCCTGGTTTCTTGGACACTAGGTTTCTTAATTGCTGGTGCACTTGGGGCATTGGGATATTGAGTTGTGGTTACTGAAACTAACACTTGAACTATCTTTAAGTGCGCCTCTACCTATGGATCTGTGGCCTTGACTCAAGGGTGTCCTGTCAAAGTGATATCTAGCTTGAAAGTGCCTAAGGTTGGGTGGAATGTGGTCGAGTTGATGCCATTGACACAGTAATAATAAAATTGATTTATCTTTTGTAAATTCATATGTTTATGTGATGTTTTCCATTATTTACATAGCTGAATTGTTTACTTTTGATGTACATGGTCATGTATCAATGGTTGGATGCATATTTCATGGTTTAATTGCTTGGAAACCTATACAATATTCTAGACTGTGAGATTTAACCTGGATAGAAGCTTGATATATATATATATATATATATATATATATATATATATATATATATTCATGAGTTTATATGTTGTGTCTATCTCTCTTGATGTTCCTATGGAGGCTATTATAAACTTTGTTGAATATCTACTTATTTTGTTAGTGGTCGGATGCAGGATTAAATGCTTTTCCACTTAGAATCTTGTTGGAATTATAGTTTTTTCATAATTGAATTCATTCATGTTTATTTCTTGAGTTTAACTTGCAAATTGTGCCTTTGTGATCAATATGTTCCTACATATGAATTTATGATTGAAGTGTCGAAGTGTTGAAGGAAAAAATCGGGATTGATTTGTAAAGTTGTGCTCTCATCCCGACTTCTGAATTTTGACTGTTGAATTCACAATGAGAGTTGTTTTGTGGAGTAGTAGTTTAGTTCCCACCTCCAAATTTTGATTGTCTACTTCCAAGTTAGAGGTTGATAGTTCCCAATGTGCATGGACCATTTGTAGTTTCTATGTCAATATGGTGATGCCATTTTTGGCATCAAAAAGGTCATTTTCAGTTTTTGGTAGTTTAACAGTACCAACATCCAAGACTCAACGTGTCAACGTTAGGATCAGAAAGTTACTAAAACCGGTTTATATGTTTGTGTGCTAACATCCAGGTGCCAATACTGAAGTTTCGATGACGGGATCGATGTGTCTGTTAAGAAGGAAGTTCAATTTTGTGCTAACTTTCGATGCCCGACATTGAGAGATCCAAGTTCTGATAGCAAAATGTTGAGATCGGTAAAATGATTTTAATGTGTTTCTAGAATGTTCTAGATTTTGAATCTTGATGTCGAAAATGTTGGGAAGGTGTGGTAAATCCGGGAAGGTGAAAATAATCCATCGAGACTATTAATTATGTTAATTAAATGATTGATTAGCTAGATTTAATCATTAATTAAGAAACTTAACTAGTATTGGTTGAATTTTTAATTATTTGTCTTGGTAATCTAGCCTTAGAAACCTTCTTCATTGTGCTTTGACTTGATTTAGCCTCTCCCTTAGTTGCTTGGTGTATTCAGTCTCAGGTTTCAAGGTTGGTTAACTTACATCTTCCCACTTTGGTGGTTTTCCATCACATGCATGTGAAGCATGTCTTCAAGAATTAGATTTACTCTTTCAGTTTTCCCAGTTGTTTATGGATTGTAGGTGGTGCTAAAGTTAAACTATGTAGCCAAATGTGCAAAAATACATTTCCCAAAAATTTGAAGTAAATTTGGTATACCTGTCTAAAATTATTGCCTTTCGAAACCCATGTAATCTGAAAATTTCCTTAGTAAAAATGTTTGTAATGTAATATATTTTATATGTGGATTTAACTGGTATAAATTGTTTTCCTTTTGTTAATTTATCCACCACAACCATGATGGAATCATGTTTCCTCAGAGTAATTGGAAAACCTGTAATAGGATCCATGGAAATTATTTCCCATTTCCATTCTGGAATTCGTAGAGGATGCAAAAAACCTATTGGGTATTGTCTCTCAACTTTCACTTGTTGGAATTTCATGCACTTGAAATATACTCAGAAAATTCCATTTTAATCCTTGGCCAAAAATATTGTTTCTTGGATTTAGCAATTGTTTTATGATATCTTAGGTGACCAGAATATGGCATTTTATGGATTTCATTTGTAACATTTATCTTCAAGTTTGTAATTTACTTTTTATTTGCACATATAGTTCATCTTCAACAAGATCATTTATAATTTTCTACCTTAAATCTTATTGACAAGTACTAATTGATTCCACATGCATTTCATGCATCTTTCTGCTAAATCAACCAGCCACTTAATGATTTTATGAGTTTGATTCCAAAATCAAATTCATAGAAAAATTACAACCATCTAGCTTGTTTGGCATTATATGTGGGATGTTCAAATAAATATTTAATACCAAATTTGTCTATCCTTAACTCATATTTTCTACCCATTAAATAATTTCTCGACATTGTTAAAACGTACACTATGGATGCAAGTTCCAGATCATGGGTGACATAATTATTTTCATGCTCTTTCAATTTTCTAGACTCATAACACACCACATGATTGTCTTGCTTAATAATTCCTCTAAGTCCATGTGTACATGCATCTCCACACACCACAAATTCTTTTTTTTGGGTCTTCAATTTTCAAAATTGGAGCACTTGTGAGAAGCTTCTTTAACAACTAGAAGCTTTCTTCACATTTTTGTGTCCACTCAAATTTTGTTCCCTTCTTAATTTGCAAAGAAGTGATTGGATGTGCAACCTTGGATAATCCTTCAATAAACCTTCTATAATAACCAACAAAACCTATAAAATATCTCACATATATTACATTCTTTGGAGTTGGCCAATTCATCGTGACTTTAATATTTCTCAGATCCACTAATATTCCTTCCTTTGAAATAATGTAACCAAAATAATGAAATTTAGTTTTGTAAAAGTCGCATATGCTTAGATTTCCATAAAAATTATGTTCCCTTAAGAATTTAAAATCCAATCTCAAGTATTCTTCATGCTTCTCTTCATTCTTAGATTAATTATGCCATCTAGAAAAACAAGAAAAAACTTGTACAAATACCTGTTGAAAACACTATTTAACAAGACACATGAATGTAGCCGGTACATCAGTGATACCAAATGGAACCACTACAAATTTATTTTTATACCTTGTTTTAAAGGTTTTTTTTAATGTCTTCCTCCTTGATTCTTACCTAATGGTAACCAAACCTCAAGTCAATCTTTGAAAATACCTTTGCTCCTCTCATTTAATCAAAATATCATCAACTCAAGGAAATGGTTTTTTTTCATTGTCACTTTATTCAGCTCTATGTAATCAATACATAACCTAAGTGTTCCATATTTCCTTTTCACAAATAGTACCAGTATTCCCCATGGAGACACACTTGAACTTATGCATGTTTTTTCAATCATTCTTGCAATTTCATATTCAACTCTAGTAATTTTGGTGTACACATTTTGTAAGGTGTCTTGGACACTGGTGCAACTCCTAGAACAATATCAATTATGAAATCAATGTCCCTCTTGGGAGGAAGTCCTAGCACTTCATCGGTAAAAAAATCCTTGCATTCTTGTAGCAAATGATAGTATTCCAATTTGGGAATTCCATTTTTATATTTTATCCAAAACATGGGTTGCATACAATTGACAACATTTTCTATAGAACCTCTTCAGCTACATGGCTGAAATATGCCTAACAAAAAATTCCTTTGGAATTTATTTTACAACCTTTGGGTTTCTTTCATCAACAATGCACTCAAAACTCTTGTTGTAGCAATCAAGTTTAATTTTGTGTGCTTCCAACTGGTCCATTCCAATGATAATATCATGTGAACCAAGTGACAAAATATTCAAATTTTCACAAGTGAATAGTCCACCTATTTCTATTAGACATTTCTCCACCAATTGATTAAATTTTCTCTTGGTTCTTGTGGCTAATTGGACCAACCATGATTTTCTATGCTTGGTTTTATTAAAAGAAAAAATATGAACATTTTTATGCCTGATATAAATGTGAGTAGGCTCAAGGTCAATTCAAATAGATATAGATTGCTTAGAAATATTACCTTCAACCTCAACCATAGTTGATTGATGATATGCTTGGTGGTCTTTAGTACGACATAAATTATAAGCACTGTCCTTGCCACTTAACCCACAATTTAAGCTTCTTGAATTTTATGAACTTGCTTTGCACTCCCATTCCAATGTGGAAAGTTTCTAAGAAAATGGTCCTCTCCACATTTCCAACATTGAAGTGTCTCTCTTGTATTTCTTTGCTTATCTCCCATCATCCTAGTTGGCTTTGTCACACCTTTTGGTGGCTATCTTGTCTGATTTATGAAATGAGGAGGCTTGAACCCCTTCTTATTTTGGTCAAACTCTTCATTTTTTCTTGTCCTTCCATGCCTTATGGAATTCTATCTTGCTTTTGGCTTGATCATAAAAATACATGGAAATTTTTATGGTCTAATATATAGTTTGAGGCTCATCGACCTCAATTCTATATTTGTAGGATTGAGGAAACCCATTCAAAAAATGTTAAATTTGTACTTTATCATATCTGATATATTTGACATATTTATACATCTTCAAAATTTATTTTCATATTCCTCCATAGTCATTTGGCCCAATTTCAATTCATACAATTCTTTAATTTTCCTAGAATAGTACTTATGAAAGAGGTTCTTTTGCTTGAAGTATTTCTTGAATTTCTTCCACACAATATTCCTTTCATTAATATTCTTCACTTTCCTAAGATAATCCCACCATATAGATTACCTTCCATTCAAATTAAATATGACCACTCTTGCCTTCATATTTCCTAAGTAGTCTTGAACTTGGAAATACTTCCTCATCCCAAGGAACCAAGATTCAACTTCTTTACCAATTTTCACCTCATCATCAAATGTAGGAGGTTTGGCCTTCCTAAATTCTCCATGTGTTATACCTCAAAACATAACCTCTTCATCTGAGTAACAACACTAAATGGGTCGTCACACAAAAGGACATTATGGATATAAGTATACCTAATTTATAAGAGGATTGGACCCTTGATACACACTATCAAATCCAGTATCAACATTCTTTGCATATGAAATCACCTTGAATACACGACTTTCCTTATAATAACTTGTGTACCATACGTGAGTTTCCTACAAGGAACCCACATATCGATCTTAAATGTTGAATACATGAGTTTCCTTAAGGAAACTTGTGTATAATTCACAAGTTTCCCTATTAAAACCTATGTATTTCACTAGAATTCATTAAAAAGAAAAGGATAACTAATCATGGGGCAGTTGGGGTTGGTTTGGAAACCACCCTAACTCCCTTGACTATCCTATCCTCGTAATACTTCCTCCCAAACAACTATAAAAAAGAGGAGAAGGGATAGGGGAACCAAGTTTGGAGGCAAATTCATGTTGGAGACTTTCCATTGAAGAGAGGAGCAAGATGGATCAGATCTAGGTTTTTAGAGAAGCTTGATTAGGTAGAGGATATGTAATGTTTCCAAAAATTCTATCAATAAAGAATGCATTTTCCTTCCATCAATGTGTAATGCATACTTCAATTGTTCTTGAGTAATGATCTATATTGTTCTTTGATTTAAATTGAAATCATTATATATGTCCATGTCTCATATGTTATAATAGTTGAAGGTGCTTTTAGAAGGTCATCTTCTTTGTTTCAGGTGTTGGATATTGGGAGCTAAAGAGCATTTCAGAAAAGATACCATGATAGGATCGACCTTCAAAACAAGGTGCACATCCTTGATCTCTTATTCTCTAATATATGCCTGTAAAATCCTGATTTTTTTTTAGTAAACCCTTAGTATGTTGGTGGCCTTAAACACTACAACAAAACCCTGTGATTAGCATCCCTTTTAGCTTCCTTTTAGCATCCACTATCACTTTTAGTGTAATTTTCATCATTTTTTGGACAAAGTGGATGTTTTTCCATGGGATGGCACTTTTAATGGATTTATTTGCGTCCTTTTTAAAATTCGGTGCTATTTTGGATGCTAATTAGCACCCCAATTAGCATCCCAATTAGCATCCCAACTAGCTTCCCAATTAGCGTTCCTTTTTAAAATTTGACGCTATTTGGGACGCTAATTAGCATCCCAATTAACGTCCCAATTAGCATCCCAATTAGAATCAAAATTATCATCCCAATTAGTATCCAAATTAATGTCCCAATTAGCATCCAAAGAACACCCTATGAACTTATTTTCCATTGCAATAGCTATTTCATAGATTTCAGAACAAGATTCACATTGTTTTGGATTTTCAACCATTGATATCTTCTTTGACTTCACCATAAACATTCCAACTTCATGATTTCACTTATAAAAAACTTCTTCATATATAATAAAACCATTTATGTTATGTATTGAAGCCCATCTTTTCGGACTCGTGCACTTTAGAATACATAGAGCGTTCGTTCCCATTGCTCTGGAGTTCTTCTCTTATTACCCTCCCAACATTTTTACGTTGATAGGCATATTATTTCAGAACAAGGGGGATTTCCACAATTTTTAAATCTTTAATAAATTTGTTTGAGTAAGAACATGATAAAAAAAATATGATAATATTCTTCATTGCATCCATTCTCTGATGGACCATATTTGTTATCTTAATGTCTTTACAATTTATAATCTTTGCATTAAAAAAATATTGTAAATCAAAATTGACCACCATGTTCCCCACTTCTCGGTTCCCTATCCTCCACTCCCCTAGATCTTTAATGCTCCCCTCTATCATTTGAAGTAATGGAGTTTTTGTTTTTGTTTTATCAAAGAATCTCTGAGCTCTTTAACACTCCCTTGTATTGGTTGGCTCCCCTCTATCAGTGGAGGTACTGGCATTTTTGTTTTTGATTTATCAAAGAATAATGGCCATCCCCTTGATGCACATGAAGATGCAGCTGAATGGAGAATAAAAAGAGCTAAGAATAACCAAGATAACAATACCTATAGATTCGCTTATTGTTCTATGGAATTCTTATTGTATGTCATGCTTTAATTATTCAGCTTCTGAACTAGGGAATACAAGCAGGTAAAACTAGTACTATTATTACTTTTCTTGTGTATATATTTGGATGAATATATTTTCTAATACACTGATAATTTCTTATTGAATTTTCTATTATACCAAATCCAACTTGACCTAACTGATTCCTATCGAGATTCAACAACAAAGGGTCAAAGAATCACACTATACTAGTCACTAACCCAACCAACTCTCACTTCAATAACAACTCTTAATCATGAGCTCCTACCCACAATAATACATGACCATCCATGGCATGTAACAACTATCTGAATTGTTAATATGTATATATCCCTCCCCATAGAACACAACCCAAAGCTCAATGTATATCCATGATGAATGTACACCTCTGGCCAGCGACAACCAACTTTAGGGAACTATAAGTTTATATGGTTGACATTGCATCCTAACAAGCATACACTTTCCCTCCTTTGTAGCGTTATTTCGTGTGGCAGATTGACATGGTAGCAACAAAAAAAACACCACTAGAGTCATTCAATGATTTAAGCAGAAGCAATAAATCAAATAGAGCTTAGTTTCAGCTCCTATAATTTTATTTTTTGGCAATTCTTATTACTTACACAAATTTCATTTCATATTTTTGGTAATTATTTTTACTCACACTAATTTGATATCAGATTGGTATGAAACAACAAAAACATTGAGGGTATTTGGTTAGCTGTAGGGGATTTATTTTATTACCAGGCAAGGAGAAGGATAGGATCGGCTCAATTTCTCAGATTGCAACTTTTTAGAGGCTAAGTTGATTTCTACAAGTATCCATTTAATTTTTCCAAGGTACCCATCTCATCCATTTTTAGTAGTTACACGGTTTGTGTTCAAATGGTTTTATGCTTCTTTTAGTTAACTGAATATTATTACTAGGATGGAATGCTGAAATGGAAGAAAATGTACACCCTCCAAAAAATTGCATTTAATGAAATTGGTCCTTGAAGATCATATGTTGAAATCCTATAAGGCATTGCCTGATTCAGGTGTTAAAAATATGGTCTCCGTGTGTTGTGCAAAATAAATTTATACACCTGAGTCGAACCTTTAAACCCTAGGTCTGAGCCTAGTTAACATATATAGGCTATTTTTCAGGTCGAAATGCTGAAAAGGATATTAAGGTAGGCTATTTTGTGATTTTTTTCTTATGGGATATGTAAGAACCTTGGATATGTCTCAAGCTTTTGATCTAGAAAAAAATGATATTAGCACAAAATATTTCTGATTTCTTTTTGCAGAAGGGCATCCAAAAAATCAAGTAAAAGAATATGGCATCTGAAGGACAAATCGCAAGCCGCTTTTCAAAAATCAAAACAGGCATCTACATCTTATACCTCCACAGGTGGAAAAACTATTCAATGTTGTATTATTGGTTTGTGTTATTTGTAGTGTAGTTCATGATTATCTAATTACCAACATTATGTGGAACAGTTAATAACTTGATGTATTTTGGTGGCATCATTTTATTGTTTCGGAGGCTAGTAGGGTTATTATTCACATTTTTTTGGATTGCAGAAGCCACAAACAAATTATTATTTGTGGCTTGCATTGAATATAATTACATAGCATAGTTTTTTGGAGTTTATATTGACTTCCTCTTGAATTGCATATAAATTCACATAAAATTTTTCTTTCCTTTATAGTGAGACTTCTATGTTCTGAAATGGATGTCTTGTTTGGCATTAAGTTGAACATTTCTAACCAGAGAGCAACAATTGTAACAACTCACTTGGTATTATTTCTTTTAATTTTTGGGGGTCATTTGCTTTAGGAGTTTTTTTATCATTTTGTATGGTTCCATAATGTGACATTTTAGGCTTATCAATTGATTAAGCATTAATTTTTCCTGTTTAAAGCACAAAATATTTAATAAAATCAGAGTATCACAGAGTTTGTGCGCTTGGGGTATAGGGGGGCCTAAATTCAAATTATGAATGTCCTCATCTAGGGTATGCTAAAATGTGTATCCAAGGTACCTTTGCAGTTTGGGATAGAGATAAACATTCCTCCCAGTTGGAGGATGTTCCCATTAGAGTGGCCATACCTCTCATAAAACACTTAAAAATGTTAAAAACCATACTTTGCATTTGAGTGCACGATTTCCATTTTTTTTTAATTTATACAAAGTTTCCAAGAAACTTGGGTACATTGGGGGTACTGTATATATATATATATATATATACCATAGTCACATCATACATGCATATAGATTTCTTCATAAATTATGAATCATGATTCATAATTATAAATTCGATGATTATTTGAACAATGAACATTCATATTGAAAATTTGAAACATAAAATTTGATAAATCATTGTACCAGGCAGTTGTAACAGAGAATCAAACTCAAACATGAAAGTACACTTGAAAACTTTTATTAAACACCTATTTGTGTTGTTGTTATAGGCAATAAAAAATTGAAAATTACTAAATATATTCCTGCATTGATGTGAGTGTATTTCTCAATATTAAGTACATATGTATATTTTTTATGTGCACATTTGGTAGTCAAATTATGTTCCATGAGTGTTGAACACAAAACCATAAAAACATTCATTGTAAATCAATGTAAAATCAATCTACCAGATTTGGACAATATTCAGTGGAATTTGAACAGTATTGCAAAGTGTTTGACATAAGTTCTGAACCAGACTCCATAAGTAGTTAGCAAAAAATTAGTTCAGATTTAGTGGGGGGTCATTACATTTTCCCCAATGAATTGCATTTTATTGAGTCGTTCATACCCCTGGAGTACCCAAACATGGGGTACAAAGTACCCAAATGTGGGGTACGGCATACCATTTCTCCTATAAGTACCTTTTTTTATAATGAAGTCTTGATGTTGGCAAGGGGTTTGGGGCAAGTGAGTTGCGTAGCTGCAGCAACGTTGCGTAACTTACTCGCCCCAAACCCCTTACCAACACTCGGGTGCGTTGACTCAATATAGGGTACAGTAGGAGACATACCCTATGAGTACCCAAGTACTCGGTACGGGTATGTGTACTCTACCCTCAGGTACGTGTACCCTACCCTCAGGTATGGGTACCCTGTCTCATCCCCTACTAAGTCACAATTTATTGGTATATCTAGCTTGTAGGCTGCTGGATATACTCTTGGGAGGTTGTTGTTCCCATGGTTAAAAAAAACATAGAATTTATAAATATTACTAGTGAGTAATACAAACATCCACCCAGATATACCTAAAGTTTTGGTGATACAAACATCCACCTATTATTTATGACAGGAGGGTGATACATATTATAAACATCCACCTAGCTATACCTGTACTGGATGATAAGACAAAATACCTAAAAGACAATCCACTTCTCACTGCGATGATCAAATAGCCATCAATTAAAAACAACTCCTATGAAACTAGCCTTGGTCCTGACTTGGATGAGGGATTTTTTTGGGACCCCTTTGTGTTTAATATTCAAAGAATACTTTGGGGATTTTATAAGAAAGGAATGCTTATGGGAGTTCTTCATTATTCCATGTTTTCTTTCATTTTTTCTTTCATTTGGCTTCTTCAAATGGAATGTACTAACTTTGTTGGCTTGTAAATTCTAGTTATACCTATTAGTTTCACTCGATAACCCTATTTTCTTTGTTGGTTTATACTTGGTCACTTTCAGGGATGGCATCCTTTAAGGTACTTGAGTTACACTAGTAATCGAAGGATTTCCTTTCTTTAATTGAAGTTTGATGTTGAACCAATTTGATCCAAGTTATCTTTTACCTCTTGAAACTCAGCATGTTCTATAGACTAAATATCGAACTATGCTGAGAAACCTTAATCTTTTACACTAAGTTTCTCTCTTCTTCAACTTGCTTGGGGCACGATGGTAGATGCAACTAACTAACCAAACATGAGGCAAAGTCTGTAGTGGAAGGCTGTATTTTCATAATCTAAAACTTGTATACACTTATAGTAATATCGATTCAGAATTCTCTTCTTTGGCAATGCTTTATCCAATCCACCTCATGGAAATCCCATCAAAAGCAAGGAGCCCTTGTTTTTCCTTGCTTTCAGTCAAAAGAATGGATTCGACTAATGATTTACCCAGTTCTTCCAACCTGCATACAGGGAGATTGAATTCCTCACCCATACAAGCATGGAAGAGATAAGTGTGTTTTCATGGTCAAAATATCGAAATCTAGGTTTGAAAAATAGGCCAGAACTACCCTAGAATCAGGGACCATTCTTTAAGGATAAATTTCTTTCTTTAGGAAAAATTGAAATGGAAATGAAAGCCACGATGTAAGATAGTTGAGATAGAAAAAGGTATTTACTAGGAAGTATTTATGGTTTTTTATTTTCTATCAACTTAAAAACACTCGTATACTATGTAATAGAACATATATTTCATATTTATACATTTACAATATACATGACAATTGCAGAACTGTTGGATTCTGAATGAAAATTAGAACTGCCTCTTCAACTTCTTGTAATCACCTGAACCTCATCATTTTTCTACTTTGCTGCATGTTCTCTGTGCATCTGATCTTAAATCTTCCTCAATGGCAAATGCATCTACCATCGACACTTTGTGGAGCCACAATCTTGTCTTGTGGGTTAGCTACAATTTGCAAGCATTCTGTTAATGGACATACAGATTCCCATTGTGCTATCCACAAAATATTTTATCTTGCAAAACGTACTAAAAAGCTCAAAGCATCTCTTGTAAGTGTTGCAAACTCATAATGCGAGGCCCACAAAAAGGGTGCAAGCTCAGGACATTATTAATATTGAGACTGTAATAAATACAACAAAAAAACTTTAAGAAATTAAGGATTTTAAATATAAACAACCTTTAAGTAAACCCTTTGAAAACAACATATAAAAAACTATTTCCACTCATAATCGCCCATTCCACAACACATTTTCAACAATGAACAATAGTTTTCACTTGTGGTCAGTTGTTTTGGACATGTAAGGTGGGCACTGTTCATTTGTAGGAAGCATCATTCGTGCATGAGTGAGCTTTATTTATTGTTTTTGGCAAGCTGTAGTCATGGTATATTAATGCTATCTGATATCATTTGTAATTTATCATATAGTGATGTGCTTTTTTTTATAACTTTTGGTTATTAATATAATAGAAAATTGACATTTAAGGCTAAAGTACTTCGAAATTTTGCATGGATGCCAATAAGTGAGGAAAGTAAAACTGGAAGAATTCATTCTATTTTGAGTTGCAATGGATGAAATGATTGTTGTACCTTTTCATTTCACTTTTGAACATTGAATCCAAGAGGCTTTGCAGCTTCCTCAACTTTTAATATTATCTCATGATTATCTAATTACCTACATTTTGTGGAACAATCAATAACTTAATGTCTTTTAGTGTCATCATTTTATTTTTTTGGAGGATGGCAGGGTTATTAGTCGCATGTTTTTGGATTGCAAAAGCCACGAATAAAATATGTTTTTGTGGCTTGAATTGAATATAATTACATAGCACAGTTTGTTGGAGTTTATATTGACTTCATCTTCTATTGCATATAAATTCACAAAAAAAATTGCTTGGCTTTATAGTGAGACTTCTATGTTCTGAAATGGACGTCCTATTTGGCATTCAACTGAACATTTTTAACAAGAGAGAAGCAATTGTAACAACCCACTTGGAATTATTTCTTGTAATTTTTTGGGGGTCATTTGCTTTAGGAGTTTTTTATCATTTCGATGGTTCTATAATGTGACATTTTAGGCTTATCAATTGCCAGCATTAAGTTTTCCTATTTAAAGCACACAATATTTAATAAAATCATAGTATCATATATTTTGTGCACTTGGGGTATAGGGGGGCCTAAATTCAAATTATGAAAGTCCTCATCTAGGGTATGCTCAAATGTGTATTCAAGTTACCTATGCAGTTTGGGATGGAGAAAAAAATTCCTCCCAGTTGGAGTATGTTCCCATTAGAGTGGCCATACCTCTCATAAAACACTTGAAAATGTTAAAAACCATACATTGCATTTGAGGAGTGCACAATTTCCAAATTGTTTTTTTTTAATTTATAAATATTATTGGTGAGTAATACAAACATCCACCAAACTATACCTAAAGTTTTGGTGATACAAACATCCAACTATTCTTTATGACAGGAGGGTGATACATATTATAAACATCCACCTAGCTATACCTGTAATGGATGATAAGACAAAATACCAAAAAGACATCCACTTCTCACTGGGATAATCAAATAGCCATAAATTATAAAAAACTCCTATGAAACTAGCCTTGGTCTTGATTTGGATTAGGGATTTTTGTGGGACCCCCTTTGTGCTGAATATTCAAAGAATTCTTTGGGGATTTGATAAGAAAGGAAGGCATATGGGAGTTCTTCCTTATCTCATGTTTTCTTCCATTTGGATTTTTCAAATGGACTGTACTAACTCTGTTGACTTGTAAATTCTGGTTATACCTATTAGTTTCACTCGATAACCCTATTTTCCCTGCCTGTTTATACTTGGTCACTTTTGGGGATGGAATCCTTTCAGGTACTGGATTTACACTAATAATAGAAGGATTGCCTTTCTTTAACTGAAGTTTGGTGTTGAACCAATTTGAGCCAAATCGTTGTTTACCTCTTGAAACTCAACATGTTCTATAGACTAATTGTTGAACTGCGGTGAGAAAACTTAATCTTTTGCACCAAGTTTCTCTCTTCTTCAACTTGCTTGGGGCATGATGGAATATGCAACTAACTGACTAGCCTTGAAGCAAAGTCTGCAGTGGAAGGCTGCATTTTCATAATATAAAACTTGTATATACACTTATAATAATATTGATTCAGAATTGTCTTCTTTGGTAATGCTTTACCCAATCCACCTCACAGAAATTCCATCAAAAGCAAGGAGCCCTTGTTTTCCTTGCTTTCAGTCAAGAGAATGGATTTGACTAGTGAGTTACCCACTGCTTCCAGCAGGCATTCAGGGAGATTGAATTTCTCACCCATACAAGCTACTCAATGGTCAGGAAGGTAAAAGGAAGCCTGAAACATAGCTTGGAAGGAGCGGTCTTCTAAAGATATTTGGAGAATAAAAGAAACTAAAATTTTTGCTTGGTACTCTTGTTCACAGTGCCATTATGACATTGACCCTATGGCCTAGAGAGCAAAACCTACAGGTATGTAATTTAGTTTGGTTTAATATTTTCACTTCTCATGAAAATTTTGGAGCTATTTTGTATAATATATATTCCACATGCATATTCTTCTGGTGTGGTTCCTAGATTTTTATCTTATTATCAAAACATTTTCATCAGAATCCTAGGGGCACATCAAAACTATATATAGATATTTTATTCTTTCCATCAAAATTGATAACCAAAGGCTAAGCATTGAAATTATATCTCAGCTCAATCATATCCTTAATCCATATTTAAAGTTTGTTCAACTTAGTTTCATCATCAATAAACTTCCTAAATCATTAAGTGAAACTTAGTTGTTGTAGGGAATCCCTGCTAAGGTCAAGTCACTTTTCCCTATGCATTTAAGTGAAAAGAAGTTTTTTTCAAGGTGATAGTGGCTACACTTCTAGTAGTTTCTCTTAGTTATGCCCTTGTGAAAACCTTGCACTTTAGGGATGCTAGTTTGTGTGGTAAATTACATGGCTAATGTCTTATTTACTGGACTGAATATAGATAGAAATAAAAACTACTTAAAATATTGGCATGTTGTAACAAACTTGTTAAACAGTGTGCCCTTTCCTTTATTTATCCCACTACATTCTTGGGGTATTTATTCTAGCTCTTTGTGCGAAAAGACAGATAATTTGTACCATATTAGTGCAATCTCATGGAAAAGAGAATCGTACCAGAATTTTCTATTGCACTAGGATTTCAAACTTCATTGAATTTTATTGTCACAAGAACTTTTGACTGTAACTCTTAGTTACTGCCTAGGGAAGTTCATCTAACTTCCCTTAGTCTAGGCCAGTTGTTGATGGCATTATTAACTTCATTAATTCTGACTTCATAGTTATAGGTAGATGTACATGCATGTCATCATCGAACACAAATTAAGGGAGACTCTTTTATTTTGGCTTTCAAATAGTGATCTATCCAACTACTTTTCTTATGTGGCCTTGCTTATTTTGATGGTCTTCCTCTTCATCATTGTTCACTGCTTGAGTGTATTCACCCACAATGAATATACCCGCAGTTGTTGTAATATTTAATGATTTATTTTATTTAAGGAAGAGATACCTGAAGCACTCTTTATTTTGCCACTATTATTTGTTGTATTTCTCAACTCCCATTATCTTTGGTCATTTGTGGATGATATTATTATTTCATTCTTTCTTTCTTTCTCTAAGATTGCTTATTTTCCCCTTTGTATTTCCTGGTTTAGTTGTGACTTTGAATAGAATGGCCTTTTTATCACAAAAAAGATGTTTAAGTTAAGATACACCTCCTTTTTAACTAAAAGGTAGTTTAAATATTTATGGTCTTGTCCAATAATTTCTTGCAGGTAACTTATGTTGTGAATCAAAATATCAACTATACAAATATATGCAATTATAGTTGTGCGTTTTGCACTTTCAGGTAATAAAACCTTTCATGCACATATGTTAGGTATGTATTTACTTTAATGGCATTAAAAGGATTGCATTCTTCCTCAATAACATTAGTGATTGTCCTTCTCGTTAAGTGATCTTTGAAGTTAACGAAAAATGTAAAAAGTCATTAATTCTATATCTTAGAGTATCGTAACCTACAAATCATGAAATATAGGGCTAGATACATTAATGATTATTCTTTATCTTCTTAAGGAGTTGTGTAAACATGTCATAGGTCTTAATAACAAGCACATAAACTTATTGAAAATAGTTGATGCTTAGAAAAGTATTTCATTGACAAGGTGAGAGATGACATTGTCTGAGTTGCAACCCAATATTATATGTGATAATTTGACCATGTTGTCAGAAACCATTTGTACTAACGATATTATAACTGATGTCTTATCCATTTATTCATTACAAGCTTTATGTAGTCTTATTGTTGAATGTGGTTTTGTGTTAGTATTTTGAAGTCATTTCTTACCACTTTTGCAATGCCTATATGAGTCGCATAGTGCAGAGACACACAGTCACATAGGGTAGAGACACATAGTCATACTTTGCACAGTCATGCTTTCACGCTTATAAGGGACACACAGTCACATAGTGCAGAGACACACAATCACATACTTTGCACAGTCATGTTGAGAAAGGACACACAGTCACATAGTGCAAAGACACATAGCCATACTTTGCACAGTCATGCTTTCACAGTCATGTTGAGAAAGGAAAAATAATCACAATAATTGTCACACCATGCAGAGACACATAGTCACCTACTTTGCATAGTCATGTTAATAAATGACACACAATCACATTAATAGACACATTAAATGTCATTTTCTAAGCCATGGTTTGGAATGTGACCATTGAAAGATAATAAAATTGGTTTATGTATCTTGTAAACAAATTTGCTTCTGGGAAGGAATTGGACATATGCGATGTCTGCTGTTGCATCGGCCGTTCTTCGTCTCATGGTTTTTCCACATGAGGGAAAGTTGGTTACTGTTGACCAACTTGATTTTACTCGAAAAGGCCATTTAGAGTCTAATGAGTCTGCTGTGCCATTGGTTGATCAGGTAAAACCTGCTGCACAGAGCTTGGGGGATGGAATGTACACATCACTGATGGGCACATTTGATCTTCCAGCCCCAATTAATTACATTGGTTCTACTAGTGTGGGGAAGTCCATCGCTACGGTTATTGATAGGACTGATCCTTGGGTCCTCCCAACTCCCCATGAACCGGAAGTGCCCTTATCGGTAGTGGAGGTAGCTTATCAAGCCATCACTCAAGCCACTGTTGATCCCATTCCAGATCCTCTAATAGTCTCAGACGATCTGGAAGAAGTCTATTTGCCCGCATGGGCAGAAAAATCTTTGTATTCCATAGATTGCTTAGATACCGTTTTACCTTCCGATGAAGCTATTCTGGAAGCCATGAGTGGACGTGATAAGATTTGTGAGGATCTTCATTATCGATCCTATTTTCTTTCAGATCTAAGAAGAATAGAAAACCAAGAGTTTCACATGAGACTGTCATAAGATGTTGATATACCTATTAATCCCTTGCCTAGGGAAGGAGTGTTTGCTGAGGGGAATATGGCAAACATTTCCACCACTATCCCTATCAACATCCCTGTGAACCCAGATGTCATGGAAAACATCTATATAGGTGCAAACTTCTCTCCGGAGGAGATTGCTATCTATACTGCCCTTTTTAAAGAATTCCGTGATATCTTTGCCCGGTCATATGAGGAGATTCTAGGCATTGATCCATCTATTGTTCAACATGAAATCCGAACCTATCCTGATTCCAAACCGATTCGACAGAAATTAAGACCCGTGAACCCACGTAAAGCGGCGGCTATGAAGGCAGAAGTTGAAAAGCTGTTGAAAGCTGGTTTTATATATCCCACAGCTTTGACTGAATGGGTGTCTAACCCTGTTCCTGTTGATAAAGAGCAAGGGACTATTCACGTTTGTACAGACTTTAGAGACCTCAATAAAGCCTGTCCTAAGGACAATTACCCCACACCATTTATTGACTAGATCATAGATGCATGTGTGGGAAGTGAGGTGTTTTCGTTTATGGATGGTTTCTCCGGCTACAATCAAATCCAAATCAAACCGGAAGACCAACATAAAACTGCTTTCATTTGTCCTTGGGGTACATTCGCGTATAAAAAAATGCCCTTTGTATTGAAAAATGTTGGGGCTACCTTTCAAAGGGATATGAACTTTTCTTTTCATGACATAAAAGCCATTGTCGAACCATACCTTGATGATCTACCTGCACATTCTCGCAAGAGGATCCAACATCCAGATCATTTACGGTTAATTTTTGAATGATGCAGATATTATAAAATTCACTTGAATCCCCACAAGTGTGTATTTTGCGTCGAGTCAGGGAGATTACTTGGATTCATTGTCTCTAGTAGAGGCATCTAAGTGGATCCATTAAAATTTTAGGCCATTATGAATCTGCCTCCTCCTCGTTCTCTCAGGCAACTTCAAATCCTGCAAGGAAAGTATAATTTCCTTCGACTTTTTATTGTTAATTATGCCAAGATCACTAAAGGTTTCATGCACTTGCTCAAGCAGAACACCCCATTTGTATGGGATGAAACCACACAACTTGCGTTCAAGGCATTGAAAAAAGCTTTGCTGTCGGCACCTTTATTACATCCACCAGATTATTCTAGGGATTTTATATTATATCTGGCCACGTTGGAGTCGACCATTGGGGTAGTAATAGTCGAGGAGGATGATAAGCTTGTTGAGCATGTCGTTTATTATCTTAGCCGTGCTTTGGCCGGACCTGAGCTTAGATACTCCCACGTCGAGAAGTTAGCCTTAGCAGCTGTTTATGCTGTACAAAGGTTGCGCCACTACATTTTAGTGAGGACCACGACAGTAGTGGTGGATGTGAATCCGTTCCAATATGTTTTATCCCGATGGATTGTTGGGGGAAAATTTAACAAGTGGATAGTCATTCTCCAAGAGTTTGACTTGGATTTCCAATCCGCTAAGTCTAAGAAGTCATTAGTTTTTGCTGAGCTAATAGCAGAATTTCCTACTAAAGAGAATGTAGTTGGTGAAGATGACTCATTCCCATATGAGCACATCTTCCTGATATCCACCTCTGATCCTTGGTACGGGGATATTCTTATATATCTCTAGACTTTGAAGTATCCTGCCGCTTACTCTAGGGAGGAACAACGTAAGTTACGCCTTCATGCCAAGAACTACCTCATTATAGGAGATACATTATATCAACGAGGGGTAGATTTCGTCTTGCGTCACTGCCTTACTCATGAGGAAGCGGAGATTGTCCTAAATGATTCCCATAGTGGAGCGTGTGGGTTTCATTTATCTGGGTTAGCAATGGCCCAGAATATATTGCGTGCTGGTTATTTCTGGCCCACGATCTTTAAAGATTGTGTGGAAGCTGTGAAGCGCTGTCATCCGTGTCAGCTTTACACTAGAAACATGCGGTCACATCCTGCTCCGTTATTTCCTATTGTCTCGGTAGGCCCCTTCATGAAATGGGGGATTGATTACATGATGTGCAACCCAGTCTCGGCCGGGGGGCATAAATACATCATTATCGCTATTGACTATTTTACGAAATGGGCAGAGGCAATGCCTACTTTCAAAGACAATGGGGAAACAACAACTTTCTTTGTTTTCAATCAAATTATTGGAAGATTTGGTATTCCCAAAGTGATTGTCACTGACCATGGCAGTCATTTTCAAATAACATGATGATGGAACTAACTACTATGCTCAGATTTAGACAAGAACATTCTTCTCCATATTATCCGCAAGCTAATGGTCAGGTTGAGGCTGTCAACAAGACTTTAAAAACTATCCTTAAATGGACGATTGATGCAGCCCGTTCTAATTGGCACATCATGTTATATCCTGCTTTTTGGGCTTATAGAACTAATGTCAATACTACCACGGGATATTCCCCTTTCCAACTCGTTCACGGGGTGGAAGTAGTTACTCCGATTGAATGTGAAATCCCGTCTTTGAAGATAGCCATTCATTTGTTACTTGATACGACTAAGCTTGAAGAAATTCTGGTACATTTAGAACACCTCGATGAACAATGTAGAGATGCATTGACTGCGAATTAGGCTCATAAAAATAGGGTCAAATCTCAATATGATAAAATGGTCAAACCTAGGGTTTTCTCTGAAGGGGAACTTGTCTTGCTTTGGGACCAAGATAAAGAACCTATGGGGGCAGGAAAATTCAAGGCTATGTGGTTAGGACCCTATGTTGTGTCGAAGGTATTAAGTAAAGGCGCATATGAATTAATTGATTATGATGGGAATAAGCTGCCTGAGCCTAGAAATGGGCTCTACCTGAAGAAGTACTATGCTTAGGCTTAGTACTTTTTCTTGTATTTTATTGTATGTATTTTTATGTACATTAGGTTGTCAGTTTTGTTTTTTATATTATCTGCTGGTTGTTGCAGATGTCTTCTGAAATATATGTAGGTTTCGTTGATGGCGCCAATCGTCACACTTGTAACCTAGCTTCGGCAGCATGGGTTATCTATTCTCCCTTAGGACAACTTGTTGCCACGGGAGGCGCTTGTCTAGGTCCTGATTCTAATAATGTTGCTGAGTATAGGGCTGTCATTGAGCTCCTATGGGTTGCTTTTTCACATGGCATCACCCAGCTTGAAGTCTGTTTGGATTATCAGTTGTTAGTTTCCCAGCGCAATAGAGCTTATTAGGTATGAAATCCTATCTTGTTACGTCAGTTCATGCAAATTCGTTTATTGGAAAGACATTTTGAAGTTATTACTTTTAATCATATTCCACAAAACCAAAATTCATTGACTGATGCATATGCTAATTACATTTTGGATTGGCATCTCACACACATTTCATAAAATATACAGCATACATATAAAAAGACTTGTAAATAAGCCGACAACCAACATCAATATATATATATATATATATATATATATATATGTAAAATATCTGTCTGTAGATAGGTTGAGTCTGATCCGTAGATCCTGTCATAGACAAAAAGTACAAAATGTGGATCATAATCCATCAAAATTCCCTAGGTCTAAGCTGGACCACCCTGGCCACTAGGACCACCTTGGTCCCCATGATCTCTATGTACCCTGGCTTCCTCAGCCTCCACCACATCTCTGTATACAAGCACTGCTCTAGCTACTCATCTGAAAAGACGTATCCAAACCGGTGGAACCCCAACTACAAACTCCTGCATGGCTGCAGGGATATGCTCTATCCGTATAGTCAGTAGTCACTGGGTTAACCTGGCTAGTTTCCCCTCAAGTACTATGATCAATCCCTGATCCTCTCCCACGACAGGACGTACGAACATACGAGGGTGCCCTTCAGGGAAGATTGGTCCAACATCTACATTTTGACACATGAATAGGATCAAGACTTGTACATATGTATATATCGATCATTTGAAAAATTCATAAAAATTTGATAATGATTTAAAAATTAAAAAAT
>LPNX010329741.1:115761-139694 GCA_001517045.1 Pseudotsuga menziesii
TTTCGGGGTCACCTCTAAAGTCCAACCCAGTGTATGGAAACTGCTCTAGCGCCGACAGCTATCATTCCCACCAAGTATAAAAGTTAGCATCATATACGCTGTGTACTATGTCTCCTCCTCTGTGACGAAGGAAGATGTCTCCCCACCAACTTAGCCTTGGCTGACGCGGAGACATGACCTGTAGTGGTATAGTAGGGCTCATGGCTGGTACTCTCTCTCGAAGAATGCTACTAGTATGCTTGCATAGCCAAAATTCTTGCGTCTTCCCCTCTTACAGTCGGATAGTTGCCTCTTCATAATGGGGGCAACTCCCGAGCACCAATCATAGAGAGCACCTCTAAAGCAATCAATCGCCACCCTCATTTGATTTCTGGTGGCCATTTGTAACCCTGATGATCCTGCAAGTATCACAATGGTACTAGCCAATACTTGGAGAGTGAAATCCTGGATGTCTGCAATTAGAACGATGTTTCCCTTCTTCTGAGTACCCGGTATACATAATATGTCTACATAGTTTTGTACACTTAAGGGGTCACTGCCCCTGCCAGTTCCCTCCAAATTCACCGCTGCTCCCCGTCGTGACAATCCGGTAATGAAATAGATGTCTTCCACGGTAATCTCTAAGGTCTCACCTTGAAGATTGAACATCCCCATGTCATGATCCCAAAAATTGACCATGAACTCAAGTATGCGGACATTGGCCTGCATGGGCGATGTACAAAATAATTTCAACATCCCACTAGTTCTCAATGATTGCAATGTGGGCACGCTTTGGAGCATTGCATGATCCCTCGTTTCATGCTCCCTTTCCCTCCACTCCAGAACCATTTTTACCTGGAAAATATAAGCAATTTAATTCAGTATTTCACAATCAAAATTTAAAAATCTTGCATATTTTTAAATCTTTGTCCCATTGCGCAGCATTTGTGACTGTCTATTTAGGCAGGTCACGGATCATTCATGGCTGTCTAGTTAGACAACCCGCGAATGAAATGCGTATTCGCGACTTTCATGCTTAGCAACCTGCGTATGCGCACTGCCATATTTTTGGGTGCTATTATATACTGAATTCATCATTAAAACTAATATTTGTTTGGATCAATTTGATGAGCTTAGGGTGTAGAATTACCTGAAGCTGATGGATTCTGATTCCGACGGTCCAATTCTCCACGGTGATCGATCAAAGGTAGAGGGTAATCTTGCTCTTTATGGTTCAAAAAGTTCAAATGGTAAGAATTGTTTTAATTTTCAAGCTATTTATAGAAATAATATTTCATAAAGTGGGTCTCTTTCCTATAGTTTGAAATGTCAATCAACTAATACCATACTTTTGTGCCTTGGAACAGATTTATCAACTTTTATAGAGTGTTGTTGCTCCAATTGGGTGGTTTCGCTATTTCCAACACATGTTGGCATCTTATCATTCCACATTAACCTTAGTATTTAACACTTTGCCACGGACTATGGTATTCTAAACCATTAGTCCCCTGTCTTTACCATTGTTCCTCCGTGGCTAGGGCCCTTATTCCATGAGTATCATCTTTATATGCCTTTTTCATCCTTTAGTGGTCATGCTACCACTGTTTCAGGTTCGGGGGTGTCCTCTTAGCTATTTTTCACGCCAAATAGAGATTCTTCTGAATCTCTTTTTACAAGCTATCCCTTTATAGGACTCCCTACCCTTATGGAGTTTCTTTAGGCCCAGGTCTAACTCCTTCAAAATAGACTTGACTGTCGAGTTATCTCGTCCGTTCAAGCTCGTTAAGAATATGTGAACGGGCATCCGCATTGGTGGTAGGTTATCGTTTTCTCGGACCATGTGGAATAATACGAGAAAGGATCACTCTCTTTTCTTGTGAATTGAGAAGAGTATTCTCAGGTATAGGTTTATCACTTTTCCGGACCTGAGGGACTAAATTTACTGAAAATGAACACCCAGTTTGAGCTTAGTTTTCTCTTTTTCGTGCTCTGGACCCAAACATGAAAATGATTTTGAGTGTACTTTGTGTCTTTGTCATGCTCGTTAAACACTAAAGAACAAAGCAACGAGTTTATTGTTGTAAGCCCCATTTCTCGTAACCAAATGGATCTTTCCGAGTGATCTTGCTTTCCTTCACACTCGTAAAACTCAAGCTATTTTATGTTGTTCTGGAAGGAGCATTGGGTAGGTGGTAATTTAACCCTTTTCGGACCTCCCTGACTAAGTACGAAAAAGGTGTGCCTTTTCTTCTTCGGAAGTTAAGAGAGTTCTTTTGTGGTTTGTTTTTTACTTTTTCGGCCTCAGGAGACTAAATTGGATGAAAAAGGACCCCCCTGGAGTCTTCTTTGGCATTTTCAGACTCTCTAAATGTGAAAACACCGGATGAGCATGTACTAGTTTGGGCTCATTAAATCCACGAATCAGTGACACTATCAAGCATTATTTTCCCATCTCTTCAAGCTTGTTAAAAATGAAGAGGGAACCGAGTTTACTTTCCTGGACTCGTTAAAATTTAACAGGGAAGGTAAGGAAGAAGTTTTCTCTTGTTTTCAGTAATGGCAGCATGTCATCCTTGAACATAGCACTCTTTGTTTTTCGATATCCATGTTTCAGTGTCCACTTGTGTTCAGCTATCACTTTGAGTTTCTTACTCCTCCTCTTGTCCATTATACCTGGGGAATTTGATCATGTCTCCTACATGAAAGATAAGTCTAGTTGTTCCATCTCTTAATTATACGCTGCCTTGGGTCATCTCTATGTTTTGCTCACTATTCAAGGACTCTTCCCAATGTCTGCTCTATAGCCTGATTCCATCACTGTTATATCTGTTATCTATTTGTGTCTCCCTTCTTTTGCCCAGTTCCTAGTCTCTCTTGTGATCCATTGGAGGATCTGTTGCCTTCCTTATCACAGCATGGTTTCGTTTCAGTACTTCCTGATGACAAAGACCTATAGTTTTGATGATCGTACCTCGGGATTCACTTTCATCATTGGTGACTTCCTTTGCTTCAGTTGTCAATTATCACCTATTGGTTGAAAAACTATTGAATCCTCTCCATGTTTGACTTCAGCTTACCCTTATTCACATGGCTTGGATTGTACTGGTTCTTTGGGATCCTTTATGAAGACCTTAGTCCCTCACATATGGACTAAGTTGCGCAATATTATGTTCTATCTATCTACATAGCTTCCAGATCTTTGAAGACTCATCATTATTGTATATTGTGGCTTCGATCCACCTTTGTAATATACGTGGTTCTATACCCGTATCATATGATGTACTCAAATATTGTAAAGGAGCTAGTGTTCCAGTAAATTGAACATAGCATCCTCAGATGTAACTTTGTATATGACATTACTATGTATTTTTTTCAAGTACTCTCCCTACTCCATTGGATTTCTGAGTTCTCCAAAGCTAAAATTTATAATGTATTTCGACCATCGTTTCCCTCTGACCTCACACATTAGGGGGCATCTGTTATACACTTGAATGGCACCTCTCCGTCCGAGGGCATCCCTCATGTTGGCACACAAAAGGAAATTTATGGATAGAGGTTTGACCAAAACACTATAGATTGGCTTATGGCATAATACCTACTTTCTCTATCTAGTTGATTACTTTGCCATTTTACTATGTTGACTTGTATTCGCGACTCTCCTTTTATGCAACTCGTGAGTCATTCACGAGTGTCCCTTATAGCAAGTCACGAATGGATGTATTCACGGGTTTCCATTGTAGCAAGTCGTGAATCATTCGTGGGTTTTCCTTCTACACACCCGCGAATATGTCCTTGAACAGTTAAACATAAAAACACGCGCTGATCTGAGATTAGTTAAGCATTGTTATCTTAATTATCTTAACTGTCTCAACCTCCTCAACCTTCGAAACCACATTATTTCCTCCATATAAATACAGGCCTTGGGGAGGGTGTTGGTTAGATACACTTGGAGAGAAGAGTTATGCTGGTGGAGTTTATACAGAAGTCTTTGGAGCAGTGGAACTCAGAATCCTTTGGTTGCAGAGGAGTCCTTGTCTCAGGCGTTGGGTTGTAATCTAAACTTCTTCATTATTGATAATAAAGAGAATCCTTCTTCCATATGTGTTTCATGTGTCTTGGTTTGATAAATGTTTATGTTTATGCATCTTATATAGGATTTATCTAACCTGCTTATATATATATATGAATCATCTTGTATCTGGAAGATTGTTTCTTGACATGTGAAGGAGGAGCAACCTTGAAGACTTTGGAGGTGAAGCAGAGCGGAAGAGGACTAGCAAGGATCGACCTTCGTTAATCGAGTAAGTCTTTCTAATCCTCCTATTTCCTTTACTGCACTTTAGAGTCAATTGTCTGCAAGTTGATTGAGTATGTTGGTAACCCCAGACCTATGTTTATTAGGTGTGTAATCCTGTACAACAATGTTCTGCCGAAATTCCTTAATGCCAAAGTGGTCTATCAATGTATGGAACGGTTCCGTGGAAAACAATGGAGAACTTAGATGTGCGAATTAGACATGGTATGGTGGGATACATAGCAAGAAGGAATTTTTGTGTGGAAAGCACCATCTAAAAGGAAAAAATATTAAGGAAAAGTACAGAAGGGAAATCATTTAACATGCCAATAGTTGGTCACTATCTATGTCTTAATTTGAAGCTTTCAATACATGATTTCATCGGGCTAGAGGAAAAGGTGATTATCCCACTCCAAATACACATGATTGACTAGACTTTTGATGCCACTTGATAAAGATTTGAGAGATCCTTATTAATGTAGCATAAGAGAGTAATCATTTAAAATTCAGAGAAGTAGAGAGATACAAGGATAAGTGCTTTTTTCCATTGACATCCAAGAGTTTCAATACAGCAAAATCCCTGCTATCCACATGGGACTTGGGGTCTTTCATACAAAATCTCACCCATTTTTGGGCCATTTTCTTGTATTCAAATCATAACAAAACCCTAACTATTATTCTTGTGGAGAACTTTGAACCGCTTTGTAATATTAAAATAATAAAGTTGAGCTACCCTTATCCATTAATGGTCATTGCAAATTGTTAATGATCAATTGATCTATGTAGATTCCCACAATCTATAACAAAAATGTTACTAGTAACTTGTAAGAATAGAGTTGATAGCTAGTTTGCACCCCTCTCCCAAATGCAATCCCACCAACCAGAAATAGATTACGTGAATAACAGATACTAAGATATGGATAGTTTCATTTTAGCAGCTTCCAGCATATAAACAAGAAAACTGAATTGTGGTTGTAAAGGGAGAGCTCCAAAATTGATTAGAATGATAGCTTGATGGATAATATGCTTACTACAATATATCTAGAGAAAATGAATTGTATTCATCTAGATTTGATTCCTGCAAGCAAGTCTTACTTGCTAATCTGGATTTCACCTAGGAGTGTCACTTCTCTCTCAATTTGTTTCCTCGCTAGGTTTAGGTCTGACATTGATGCCTAATTTATTATTTGAATCCTCTAACACCTTGGGTAAAGAGTAACATATTTGGAGCTCTTGAATCCTTATATTGGGTACTTCCAACTCTAAACCACTTCTGGGATATAACATATCATTTATTTAGCAGTACTATTTGATTTCTTTCTGATCAGCTTTGGGATATAAATGCATTTTTTACAATCTCTTTCTTAGTCTCTTGGTCCCAACAACTAGGTTTAAAACATATTTTTTATCGAGATGACAGCAATATATATGTTTAGTATTTTTATTTTTTATTTCCTTGGCTTAATGTTAACAAAATTTAAGTATAAGTTTAGATATTCAACATCTACATCCAAGTTTTTGGTGGTTAATTTAGTTTGGTATAAATAAAATGGCATTTCCTAGGTATTGTTTGTAATGCAGCCTTGTGTTTTTTTCCAAGGATAACTTTGTAGGGAAATCCAAGGGATGCTTCCCAACATTCCTTGATAGTATCCCTAATAAACCATTGGCGTAGATTAGTGCACCTCATCCAGGATGATTTGAACCAGGCACCTGTTGGCATTGGCACTAGCCATAGAATGCCAATAATGGTTCCATAACCTTTAACATACCATGATTTTTTGTATTCCTAATCCTTGCCTTACCTGAAAGGTATTCCTATCTAGCAATCTTTCATCAAGAATATCTATATTATTTTGTTGTTTCTATCAGTTCAAATGGACTGCCCATAATTTATTCTTTAGGGCCTTTCAATGCCCAGAACTACTTCTACAAAGAGACAAACCTGTTGCTTGATGAATAAAACTATTTCTAAAGGGAGGACCTCCAAGATGGTCTGCTATAGGTTTTAAACTCTCCATTCCGTTTGTTAATTCCATGGACATAGTAATTTGATATGAAATATATTGAAAGGAAAGCCAATTGATACAGATGTATAAATGGTTGTTGACAACTTGAACATGTTTTTTATCAAATTCCCTTACGATCCATTATTCATAGGTTTGAAGTGTTGTTTTGATGATAAAATTGTTTAGAACACGCCAAAAATACTTTTATTGTTGTTCAAATTTCCCCAAATCTCTATTTTCAGGCATCCACTATACTTTGAGATACTCCAAGAAAGCACTATAAAATCTCTCATCCAAGATATCTGACACATTCAACACACATGGGTACTGTTGTTTGTTGCAAAAAATATTCCCTAGAATAGGGTTGCTTCACCCCTGCAAAAACCTTTATTATACCTATAGATGATTATCTCAAAATTTTCTTTGGCTTGCTTATAATTCTCAAAGGAATGCTTACAGCTACAATGATCTAAAAAAGTGCGTTGAACAACCTAGGATAGTTGTATGTGCACATATTGACTATTAATGTTGTTGCCAAAGCTTGCTATGTGGATGTTCCTTTCTAGGAATTAGTGCTTAGTGTTGTTGCTTGAAAGAGATACTACCCAACATACTTCTTAATGACTATTTGAAATGCCCATAATCACTTTTTGATGGCTTTGAACCTACATCACTTTGAAGGACTCGAGCTTGCAGCAGATGGAGGACAATCTGTAGTTAAAGCTACTCAATGGTGCTTCTGAACTTGAAACTCTAGTGGTGCTTCTGAACTTGAAACTCACTTGAAATAGCACCAACTGAGCAAACTAAGTACCGGTCCTAACCATGGATTAAAATTTAGAGGTAAATTGTAAATATGCATGGAAAAATGTTCATTGCTTTGAGCAAGATTAATTTTATTTCTCTATTTGTGTTATTTTGATAAATATATTTATTTTACATTCATTTGCTAGCAACACTAATTTATTTATTTATTTTATATACAAACTCTGATGGATTTTCTTATGAAACCATCAAAACCTATAGCTAATTACCTGACAGAAATAACTGGAGTTACTGCAGAGGATCTTGAGGGTGTAGCCTGTAATTTGAAAGTTGTACAGGTGGTCAACTTATGTATAAATAATTGAAAAAAATAATGAACAATCTTAGTATAAATTTATTTTATGATTTATTCAATTGCTCATTACTATTTTATTTGGACAGGGCCATACACATACTTGTAGAAAAACTCAAGAAATTACTCACACCAAAAACAATTGTTATAGGACACAGTTTGCATCATGACCCAGAAGGTATGATATCATAGTTGTTAAAGTGGAAGGTTAACCACTATCATATTATGTTAATAGAGGGCCTATGTGATCTCATGTTACTATGTTGCGCGAGTATTGGTACAATTAATTTGCATGGAATTTTGTTTGGTGCCATGTACGATTTCTAACTTGTAGGTCGACAAGAATATAGTATCACAAATCATTGCTGATATGACACATGCTTTGGCTTCAAGAACAATATACTTACTGATAATGGTGTGTCTTTTCTATGCATCATTGAAGGTAGACCATGCTAGATTTATTAACACAACATTCATATTCCAGTATCAGAATAAGCCTAGCTTCTACACCCCAATTTTTCAGTAAATTATGTAAGGTAAGAATACTTTACATGGACACTTTCATCTGTTTCTTATGTTCATGCTTGTGCTCTATAAGATTCCAAATGACTAGCTTTTAATAATGGAAGTTCTTGATTATGGAATGAGCATTCCTTGTCAAGGTACTAACATGAGTTATCCAGTTAAATGGAAGGAGTGTGCTGTATTGGTTTCCAAAATGAGATATATTCATTTAATTGTTTAGTTTGTCACATGTTTCTCACCATGGTGCCAAATCATATCCACGTGAATGAGTTCATAGAAGAAAATATAGCAACATAGAGAACCTACATATTTTGTCCATAGGTCAATTCTAAATAAAGATCTCCCCAAAATTGTTAGGGTTGTCATAAACCAGGTATTTATCCCAAAATCTTACGTAAATGAGATTTTTTTAATGCATAGCTATCATCAATGTTAATTTCTTCATGTGCATTTAAATGCAATGTCACTATTTAAGAACCAGTGTAAATAATTTCCTATGGAGAATAGGCTGGGGCATGCCATTTTTTATTTTATTTATGGATGTTGCTTTGAGAAACGTGGCCCAAGGTTGGGGTTTTCATTGCATTGCACGGGATTCCTTCAATTTAAATGGTGGGTTTGCAAGGCATATATTTTTCAAAATTGCTTAGAACTTGCATCCATCTGCATCATTTTTAACTATTGTTCCATCACGCCAAACGATGTCAGTTAAAATAGAACATTGGTGTGGGAATTTGATGATTAACACTCTCATCCTTGCCATTGTATCAAGCTTCTATTGGTACCATTCTCATTTTACTCTATCCACCTTCAGCAACTTCATCTCCTCTAGAATTGAGCCACCAACTCCCTACTAGCTTCAATATTTATGATCACTAATTTCAAGTTTGAATTTCAATTTTATGCCAACATCAACTTATAATTTGAGGCATGGATAAAAAAAATCTTATGTTGGAATACATACCTAATAATTGAATGATATTTTG
Source organism: Pseudotsuga menziesii (assembly GCA_001517045.1). NCBI lineage: Eukaryota > Viridiplantae > Streptophyta > Pinopsida > Pinales > Pinaceae > Pseudotsuga > Pseudotsuga menziesii. The sequence goes on from LPNX010329741.1 coordinate 124,672, forward strand.
GTGATTTAAAATTTGAGAATTTTTTTTCCATTTTATATTCTATTTCATGAGCAAAGACCCAAAACTTGGTTACTCAATTTTTCTTTATTGGAGCTTCTCATAAGTTCCATTACGACAAGTAGTAATGCAGGGCAGGATATCATGATCAGTTGTTATTAAGAACCATGGATTTGATTTCAAAATCAATTGTAGTTGTATCCATGTTTATGTAGATTGAATGCTTGCAGGGATGTTGAATAAAAAGTTAATTCTCCTATGACTTCAGGTTTAAGTGCTCCATTTTACAAAATGTTTAATGCACTATAGGCTCTTGAGTCTTTATTGACAGTTATGTTTTGGTTGTAGCATGTATGGCATCTAAATGTCACTAATGATATTTTATATGTAGCCCTGTATTACTCCCATACTTCCTTCAATTGTATTATGCATAATGAAGTGGTGGAATTTTTCTGTTTTATCTTTGAAAACACTTAACTAGATATAGTATTTATGATTAGATTCTTGTTAGTTTGAAACTTTGATGCTCCTTTCTTGTTCTTTGATTTGTGCTAAGTGGGACCTTTTTATATTTGTTGTATGGTCTTCCCAGAAATAAATATGAATCTGATCTATAATAATGTCATGTTGAAAACAAATGTGAGACATGGGAAATCCATGCACCAAAATATTTGCCATTCTGGAATCTGGCTTGGGGGTGCAAGTCCCTGTGTTGCAAGGCTACCAGCCTTCATCATTCCGGTACTGACATTCCTTAGAAATGGTTGTGTGCTTTGTAGGTCCCTTGCTTGTGGTTCTCTTATTGATTCCTTCTTAAATGAAAGGTTACCAAACCACAGTTGAAGTCTTGCAGATATTTTGTTGAGGTGTTTGATCAACATTAATTGAATACATAGCAGGTTAATGCCTTATTATTCTATATTGGAGAAGTACGACAATTGATTAGAAGTGGTTGTGTGCTTTGTAGGTCCCTTTATTTTGGTTGTCTTATTGATTCCTTCTTGAATGAAAGCTTACTAAATCCTTAGTTGCAGATATTTTTTTGAGGTGTTTGTTCTACATTAATTGAATACATAACAAGTTAGTGCCTCATCATTATGTACTGGAGAAGAATTATAGTTTCTAGATGAACTATTATGGTATGCAAGGTTGCATATTGTATTATTCCATCATCTAATATATTTTAAACTTTTAAACACTGCAACTCACAAGCATTTCATCAAATACTAGATACCAAGGTTTTATTAGATACGAGGGATAAAATTGATTTCTAGATTATCCAAGTTTCCATATTGATCGAGACATTTTGGGAATGAGGCCAAGGGGAATTATCCTTACAACTAATTAATGTTCATCACATAACTTCTTTTATGGAGGCCAAGGGGGCATTGTTTTTTCAATGTCATAATGCCATTGTAATTTCAGCTTCTTTGACAAAGTTGACCATTTTCCAGGAGGGATGCCTTATTTTTGTTTAATTCTTGTCCATAGAAAATTGAAACACTTCTCTTTTATCCTGTCAAATTTGCTTTTTGGAACCTGAGCTAAAGAGAGCCAATAAACATGAATGATTTTCAGGTTCGAATTTAGGAGGGAGAACCATTTATTAGTAGTGCAAAATTTGTTGATGAAACACAACCCATGATCCAATTAATAGATAGACCCATACCCATTTATAGCAGAACCAACCTTGTTGGAATCCTTTGACATATTAATCTTCATAACTACTACTGGAAGTTTGTTTAACTTGATCGAATGTATTCCTTCTTAGGTGGAGTCTACTGCATCATGAATCTGTTTGTTGAAAAGGAACCTAAATTTTCCCTCCACAGTTACCTTTGGAAGCATCCCCTAAATTATTTTTGTTATGATCTTTGAAGTTGTTTTATAAATAACATCACATAGTGAAATGGGCATGTAATCTTTAAAGCAAGAGGGATCATTCTTATTTGAAATCAAAGGTGGGAAAGTTGTGTTTAAAATTTAAATCCCCAGAAATCCTAGATTCTTCAACTACCCTTATTATCCTAGAAGCAGGCCTCCAAGAAAAATGTTGTTAAGAGGATCAAGTCGTAGTCCTATTGTTGATAAGAGTACACTTCCCCATACTAATCAAAGTCATACTACTACAAGAAGTCCTAGCCTAGAGGGCACACCTAAACGTGTGAGAAGAGATCATGGATTCAGCCAGCATTACTCTTATGCTCGACGCTATCATACGCCATATTTAGAACACTCTCCCCTAAGGTGTCATCGCATCAGTGAAAGGAATATTCATGAAAGGGACAGGTTTGTACACATTCATGTGTATCCCCCTGGAGCTTCCATTTCTGGATTCTTTGTTTCTTTATGTTAGAAACAATAAGATCACTACCATCGAGTATTCCTCTGACATAAGGTTTTGCATTCATATTTAAATGGATGTTGTTCATAGTCCTTAGGAAGTTATACCCATTTCCAACATCTACACAATCACTATAGAGTAGCGTCCTATGCCCTGTCATGATTGTAGTTTGTTAAGTATATTTGATTCTATTCCTTCTCCCATTGTTTCAAATCATGCATGGTTTTCCAAAGAAAAAGATAAAAAGACAACGTCATCCTATACTCTATGGCCCCATGAATATGATTCTATCCAATGCTGTTGGGGATCGTGTATATCTCCTAGTGCAAGCATTGCAACATCACCCTAGGAAGAGAATAAACATCATGAATCGGCATCACAATATATGCTAACCATTTGTCCTTGTGGATACTCATTAGCTTGATGGAAGAAGGAACTTTGCTCATCCCATGGTGGATAGGATCCATGTGAAGCACCAACTATTGGGTTGATCATCCTCTTTTGATTCTCCTTATTGCTCCACTTATACATGGCTCTTGGATGATCATGCTTATCTACTATATCCTTGGAATCCACACTAAGATAATTGTTGTTGATAGGTCTCATATAGTGGTACACTTACGGTTGCTAGGGAATAGTTATTTTTGCAATCCCATTAAGTTAATTTCTTGAGTTTTGTTCAAAATTCCAAGAAAAGGTTTATGGATTTTATAACCCGCTTGATCATATATTGTGAACTTATACAATCTATCATCCTTTGTTGACCATTAAATACTCAAAGTTGTGTATTGGTCATTTTTACCATTATAGAGGACTTTGTAAGTTAGGTTCCCAAATTCTTAAAGGGTGCTAGCTTAATGGAAGAGCGCCTGCCTTACAAGCAAGATATTGGTGGTTCGATTCCTCCATGCCCTAATGATATTAGAATATCGGTTACAAAAAAATGGGAGACACAAATCTAGGCATTAAATAGGATGAAACATGTGGTGCTAATGATTAAGCCAAACATGGCGTTGATATGGTAGCAAAATAAGACGCGAAACTAGGCATTAAAAATGATGCAACACGTGGCGCTAATGATGAAGCCAAACATGGCATTGATATGGTAGAAAAATAAGACGTTAATTTGGATGCAAAGAATGGCGATACATAGGAAGAAAATATGGTGCAACAATAGAAGAAATATTTGGCATCATTTTGGTAGAAAAATGCGATGCAAAAAAGGAAGCAAAAATTGGTGCAAATTTGGAAGAGAAAATTGACACATATTTGGAAGTAAAACATGGTGCAAAATGGGATGCTAAAGTGGTATAAAAAATGGATGCAATATTGTATGCTACTTTGGATGCTAACATGGTGCTATTAAGGATGCAAATATGGCGCTAATGAGGATGTCATTTAAGAATCAAAAGCAGACACTCGCTAGGAATCAAAATAGGGCGTTATTTAGGATGCAAACCTCAACATTGTTTAGGAAGCAAAGTTGGACACTATTCCGGAAGCAAAAAAATAGACGATATTTTGGACATCATAAAGGATGCTATCTAGAAAGCAAAAAAAGACATTTTTTGAGACACTTTAAGTTTTGTCCATGACGCGTCCCATTTAGCGTTTAGTTTGACCACTCAATGTAAAAAAAATTACACTAAAAAGGGACACTAAATGGGATGCTAATTCTAGGATTTGTTGTAGTGAAACCCCATCCATAGGATAGATTCCCTAACAATAGAACTGGTGATTCCACTGGGGATCAAACCCATAATCTCTGGCCTTCCTAAATTCTCCATGTAAATTGTTCTTTGAAGAACTCTTCATCTTCTTTATATGAGATGAAGAGATTGATCCTATAATGGAATCCTTAGATTCAAATGACTAACTAGAAGAGGTTTCTTGGAGTATATGACCTACCTCTAGAAACTCTTCTTGAACTATGGTACCTCTTGTGAGAATGCCTCCTTCAACAAATCCCACTCTTCTCTTCATTTTTAGAGTGATGTCTATATTTAGTCTTCCTTTGATTGAATAACAGAATTTGAAACATAGTCGCATTTATCTAATTCTGATCTTCTTGATCTTAAGCAGACTCTCATTGTCTTCTCTACTACTCTGTAGTTCCACCTTTAGTCTTCCCATGGTTTTAACAATTTCTGGGGGATCCACTTGGTTTCTCTTGCCATTGGATATGATCTATGCATTCTCAATATGTATTTTTTCCCCCATTGCATCTGTCTTGACTTCATAAGGATCCTGTGCATCATCCATGATGATGATCTTCTTGGCCCAACAAAGACCAAGATCTCCAAACTACACTATATTAGCTGCTGAACCTTAATTGTATCTGACATAATTATAAATATTCAAAAAGTTTTCGTATAAACACATTTGTTATATTCATTACATTCTTAGAAAATCAAAATTAATTTTCGTATATTCTGGAAAATATCCATATTAACATTTTTTGTCAAATTATGGCTATCAACACTTTTCTGACCAAATTATAAAATCATTTGAATAAACAATTCAAAATTTGACTCTACAGAATCGTTCCCCTATGAATAATATTTTGAATGACAATAAGTATGCTCATTACTTATCTCTAAGCAAGAGTTACAATGCTCCAAAATTGCCAATATTGCCCAAATTCTGCACTTTTCTTGTAGTTGCATTTAAACCCATAAGCTAAATTCAAATGCCTGCAAAATATGACCTATGGAGAACCAAAAAATAATTCTATTGTCTGAGATAATAATACATATGATGAGGATTACTCAACAATATCCAGTTTCCTCATCGAATGCTCTAGACACTATTTATAAAACTTTGGAATCTATAACTTTTAACATTTTCATCTTCTCCAAACTTAGAAATTTTGTAGGTTTGTAACATCCACCTTCATTCTAAAATATGGCCAATTTTAAGTTGCTCCAATGGCCATGGTTAAAATCTAGATCCAACATTATTGATTTATAATAAAAAAAATCTTGGTCAAGGGGATTTCCCCCTTGCAACCTCTTTCGGTTCAAGGAGGGTGGAGGGTAGCAGCCTCTTTTTTTTTTAATTATTCAATTTCCCACAATCTATCGCATAAGAAAAATGTCATTTTTTGTTGCACTGGAAAGGTCCTAATGTGGCCTAACATGTTCCTATTGATTTGTTAAACAGGTCCTACCTATCACCCTCCATCGGTTGTCATGGCATAATACATGTTTGTCTTGGGCATCAATGCATTGGTGATTTTCCTACTACCTAAAGTGGTAACACCCCTTCGCGAAAGTAGTTTTGTAAAAAATTTCTTGGGGAGGTGTTATCAATAAAAATGTGATACGTGCCCTAGGCGGTTTTGGCCCAATGCCTCTCTTGTCTCAAATTAAAAAATGTGCATGTTATCAATGTGTTATGATATTTAGCGTCAATATTCCACAATATATTATGGTCAGATATTTGTTTTCCCACAACTAATGACCTCTCATGTTTCTAACGCGGTATGCACCACAATCATTGATCTCCTTCATAAACGAACATTCATATCTTCGGTTGCCTCCAATCTCATCAAATGAATTCACCTATGTACAATTCCATTGTGGTGGGTCCATATCATGTCTTCTACCCATGTGGATCCTCCATGTCACCCTTCCATGTGGCATAGGTGGGCCCACTTAAAATTACTAATAATTTTAAAATTTTGAAATTAAACAAAATTATAATTTTTCATTAAGGGGATCAATTCAAAATTATGTTTGGCCCCTTATCCATCTCAACACAACTCGAATCCCATACTAGAACCATTTCCACTATGGATCAAAAAATTTCAAAAATTTTCCTCAACCAATCTACCTCTCCCACTAGTAAACCGCATACATGATGTATGATTTGGATAGGATACCATCTAACAATGGGAACCACGACTTTCATAGGAGTATTACATTTGCAACTCATATTTTTTGCATGTAACTATGCATTTTCTAGTTTATACAACTCTAGTATTGCAACCAAAAGTTCTAATACCACTCTATAATGTCCCCATCTTTCAATATGACCAACAAGAGGGGACATTAGCTCAACTCGGGCTTCTAAATTTTTCCCCATATCCATATTATGAATTTATAACATATAAAAATACATGTGCAGATATGTAAATAGAAACACATAGTAGAAATAAACTCAATCCACACACACACAACATGAAATTACAAGAATAATTATCACAAGAACATAAATAAAAATCATTGCACATCATATACAAAAGAATAGTTATCTTTAACAAAGAAGATCCAAGCTATTGGTTGTGTAAGAGTGATTTTCCACCCAACTATAGGAAGTCTATCTAGCATATACTCTTTATGTTGAGAGGTCACCCCCAAGCTGAGCTATGATGCCACCAAGGTGAAGGAAACACCTAAAAGCTTCTCTCACTTAGCCCACAACCCATTCCACTCTCTATACTCAGTAAAAACTCATACAAATTTTTACATAGATCTAACTTAACCAACACAACCATGACACTCCTTCTAAATTCACCACAAAACACAAGTAAGGAATTCCCCTTCACTGATCCATAGTTCCCTCTAGGAATCCAACCCTTATAATGCTTAGTAGTGTGTGCAGTAAGAGTCCAATCTATTGTATGTTGTTTGAGAACCTCCTATAGGTTCCTAGCTTTCCCAACCTCTATGCTTACCTACAATCATCTATTTTTCCTTCAAAATTGCAGCTTTGGATCTAAATTCTAATTTATGGGTTAAACACAATTTGGTAATGGACATGAACAACAATAAAGAACTCTATGTAGTGTAGAAACATGCATGAGAGAAGAAGAAGAAAATATCAAAAGAGTGTTGACTCCAAGGGATATGATATGATGGTGAAAAGACAACTACATAGCTTCTAACCATAGCAAAAAATGATTGTTGATAGCTGACATAACTATCACAACCCCTATGCTTTAATAACTACATGAATTGAATTTTCTCACCAACCATACGCAGGCATTCAATGAATGGGTTTAATAGTCAAGAGAATTTATTATCATATTTAAAGTACATGGCAAAATTTTGGGTGAGTTCAAAGGTTAACACCTGGAAACATAAGATTTAGTTTCTGATAAGCCCCATTTCTTCTTCCTCTTTGGTGGAATAATAACCCCTCTAGTGCTATTTACACAACCATGTTGGACCATTTTATTATTTTCCAACATAACATTTACATATATTTTGAATTAGTATGATAAGCCAACCATATGGTCCAAATAAAAATATATACATCATACATGCTTAGCCATTCACTAGTCTAGCCTTGGCATTGAGCTCCACATTAGGAATCCATACTAGCAAATTTATGTCATTTATATAGTTCTAATTAAATACATTCCAAGTAAAAACTAGAGGTATCACACACATGACAATATAGGTAATCCATAAAATCTCCTCAGGTAATGGCAAAAATGCCCAAGCAAGAGTAATTCGCCCAACAGTGATAAAAAAAAATGACCAAAAATCAAATACATAAAAATTCTAATTTAGAAACTACCTAAAGAATTACAACAACTCTTATATGAGAGACATTGATCTCAGGATTCATATTGGAATGGACAGTGGTAGTTTAAGAGTTGTTAGCATTTGTTTTTGCAAGACAAATTGAAAACTTGAAATACAACGTCACATAACATCTAAGAATGAATATTTAAACCATCCCATGAACCACAAAAGCATTAAACCATAGAGAAACTCCCATTAAAACACTAGCAACAATTAATAAAAGGAACAAGATAAATCAATCAAGCACATAATAAACACCGTAAATTTACCCTGAAAACCCAAATAGGAAAACCAACTTTGAATGGTTGATTAGTATATGTTGGCAATCTCTAGTTACAAGGATGCTTATGTATCCCTGATGTATTCTCTTCTCTTAGCCAACAAAATCATTTTTTGAGTGAAAATGAATGAGGAAATAGGGTGAGATTGGGTAATGGGAAGGCCAATAGGTCTGAAGTTTTGGTTTCCATTCCCCATCATTTTCCTCCTATTTCATTTTTATTTTTACATTTAACTCTCTCTCTCTCATTTACATTTTTGTTTTCCTTGTATTTTCTTTTATCTTTTGTATCACCTTTAATCATTGTTATATTACATTACAAGTAATAGCATTACAACTATTCAAGAGTTCAGATCCATTTCAGGTCATTTTTTAAATTAATAATTTCAAACTTGCAAAAAATCATTCCTTTCATGTGTCATTCATCTTAAGTATTTGATAGCTCTTTGATCCATCCTTTATATAAAAGCTTATAAATTTGCATTTTTTCACACCCATCATCAATACATTATGATGGTAATTATTCCAAGGAGGATAAATTTACACACAAAGTAAATTGCTTCTCATTGCAAGTGAAATGTCATCAGTTTCCATGAGTTCTTCTATTTGGTAGTATTAATGTTAGTATAATTACCAGTGTTCTACAGTGTTCTATGTATTTTTCCATTCATAATTTTTTTGTCTACAACTTTTTAATCATGCATTTCTCAAATGGTGTGATCATATTTCCCCTCTTATGAATACTCGCATTGAAATGGTATCTTCTATGAGCGAGACATGAAGTTATCACAATAATTTGTTATATTATTAAACTTCATTCTTGAGAGACTCTATCTTGTTAAGTATCATAGTTTATACCATATTGGTTCTCTTGGATTACTGTGTTGCTAATAGTTTGTTTTGTAAACTTTTATGGGTTATTATTTTGTTATATTGGCCATTTTGGGTCTTAACATGGCCATATGGAGAACCATGAATCTCATACCTAAATTTTCTTCCTCTCTTTTTTTTTTCATGTCCTCCATAAAAATATAAGAAATATTTCAAGGAACCCATGGCATCCCTCATGAATTCCAACAACAAATGCTTATCTAAATATCAAAAGCAATCGAGTTTGGTTGATCCAACATAGATGTGAATGATACTCTATACCTTCCTATGACTTCATATTAGAATAATAAATACATTGCTTATCACTATAAAACTATATAGGAAGGATCTTAAATATTGGGAATCTTGTAGAGTACAAAACTCACTAAAATGTTGAGATAGATCCAATACCTTATAGAGGGAAATGGAAAAATATCATAGGATAGTGAAGGTGTGAGTGTAGGAAGCAATCCCTAATCATAAAGAGAATTTGAGAGGATTTAAGATAAAAATGTAGAGATTTCAATATTCTAAGACAACTTATTATTTATCTAGTGAAGAGGCCAGTGTTGATTCTCCTTATTCAACCTTGAGACATACTCTTAGTACTCCAAGAGTTAGAAATATTACAAACATGGACTTAGATAATTCAAAAGGGCATATGAATTTGGGTTTTGGTTTCAACTATGAAGAAATCTCTGAGCTCTCTAATACCTTGCTATCCTTGGAGTTATGTTATGCAATCGACCAAATGTATAGTTAATGGTTGTTAGTGTTTATGTCTCACTATTTCATATATAGGACAATATAACAAGTTACAAATGTGGATTTATATGAGTTGAAAGTGTGTCAGGATCTTGGATTTGGTTTCAACTATGAAAAAAATGCATGAGCTCTCAAATAGCTTTCCAACCTTCAAGTTATGTTATTATATTAGTCAAAGGTATATTCAAAGGTGGTTAGTGTTTATGTCTCACTTGTTCATATATAGGACACCATAACATCAAATGCATCTCATCCTCAATTTGTCATTCTTTGCAAAATAAGAATAGACATTCTACTTTTATACTTCTCCATCTCCATATTTGGACTAATAGGTGATGAGAATTTTACATGGATTAACAAATGATATGGTTTTTATGCATCAAGATTTTCTCTTAGTTTTTCATTGCCCTTCAAAAACATAGAATATTCAATGATCTCAAATCCTGCGAAAGGATTTAATCCCTCAATCAATTATAGTCGATTCAATCTTAGTCATTAGAGGCAATATGGAACCTCTTCACTCTAATTTATCAATTGATTCTTGGAATTTGTTCCATGTCAATATCCACTTGCTTTCCATGAATTCCTAGTAATATCACCACATCATCAACTTTCCAACTCACCCATTTTTTCTCTAGAAAGAGTTGTGACCCCATTACTTGAAAATTTAAAGCTTAATGATCTAATAAATTTGACCGTTCTTATTGATTTCATGAATTTCCCAATTTCACAATCAATACAAAATTTTTCAATTCCTACATATAACTAACAATGCAGTGTTGAACCAAAATCTCTACAACATATTCCCATCCACATTAATTGTGAGGTAGATTCGTCCATGAAATCAATCTTATTACTACCTAATTCACACCTCAGGTCACATGGTAGAAATATTCAAGCTATTGCGTGCAACCTTGGGGGCAAGAAAGATTCAAGTGATGTCACTTGATCTTGACTCCTCCGTCTAGGCTCTCTCCTATTGAACCCAAGGGTGGCGGCCCCTAGTAAAATTAAACAAAGGTTGTTTAATATATGAAATTAAAACAACTAATCTAGGAGATACAATCATATAAAATGTTACAACTGAGATAACCTTTCAAAAATAATTAAATCACTAGCATGTAAACAACATTCACTTAACACATGAATTAACTTAAATGCTTAGAAATAAATTGATACATAAAGACCAGTTCTATTGGAGTGCTTGCGTGATTGTGGGTTGTGTTACGGCTACAACTATCATCCCAAAAAATTTTGATTTTTGGCCCCCCTATTCTTTTAGTTTTTTAGAAGGCTTGGAAAGTCTATCTTTACCTCACAATATTGGTTTCATGACTTAAGTTTTGCAAAAAGAAGCTATCTTTTCCTATGTATCAGATGCACTCTTGAAATTTTATCCGACATATTAGAAGCGTAGTTCTCTAGCCACCCGATTCTCATTATCAAGTGCTTCTAAAAAGTCCTTCTGATGCATCGGGTGTACCTTGGTCTATCATATCGAAAATCACTTACTGATGCTCCCAGGTGCCTAGTCCAAATCCTTTCTGACACAGCGGGTATCCCTTGTTTTTTTATTTTTTGATCTCCATGAAAGTTTTTTATGGTTCTAGCCACCATTTCGGCTCCTTGTTTTCGAAGTTTTTTGAGAGTCTAGTGATTTTTATGGTCAATGTTTCGGATGCATAGTCCGATGCACAGCCTATTTCTTCCCAAAGTTTGTTCTGATACCGATGCAGGATTAGTGGTTTGGCTTGCCAATTGGTTGTTAAAATGTTTTATCCATATCGGTGTTTTAGTTATTAGCCACCCAATCTCGTCGAGCCTGCTCTTTCTAGAAACTCGAGGCCTTCGCATCCACTAGCGGTATATTTTTCGATATACTTTTGGTGCTTACTGTTGATGTATTTGTAACTTCGAAATGTATTCATCTATGTATCTTATGTCTTGTAACCCAATGTTTATTTCAGGATGTGTCTATTATGTAATTGAGTCATGATGTCATGCCCCAATGTTCCTATCGGGAGGATCTATAATGTAAATAAGTCATGTCAATTCATTGTGGGTAACCCTCCTATTATCTAAGGGTTAAAGTCCCCACAGTTTTGGGTCACTAGGGTTATTAGACTCACTTAGTGAAGCCAGACCTAGTAGGGTTTTAGCCATGTCGGGAAGCAGTATAAATAGAGAGGTGATCTCTCTATTTAGCACACATCACATACACACTCAAGTGTAGTGCATAGTTAAGGAAGGAGAAGACACTGGGGCTAGATAAGAAGAAGGTTACTGCTATCGAGAGATCACTTACTATTTTGGGATTTTCTATTTTGGTGTTGATTCTATCTCTGAGGAAAATGTGGGGTTTTCTCCATTTATGGTTTTCATGAGGAAAAACACTGTGTTCATTTCCTCTTGTGTTTGATTACTGTACTTGTTATTCTCTCAGTTAAAGATCCTAATAATTCTAGCTTAACGTTGAAAAACTAACATGGTATCAAAGCTAACCTGAGAAGAAGACACTGTGCAGTTGCGGGAACTAGGGCTTCCTAGTTTGTGGACCTTCCTCCATATATTTTCAGCAAAAGTAAGGTGGAATAACTATCCTCCTTAGGGCGCATCTTTCCGTCGAAGCAGAATCCAATTCTAAGGTTTTTCAGTTTTGGACCCGAAACTGCTACCATAAATTAGGGTTTTTCACATAAGAGGAATTTTTTAGTGAGCCCAGACCTGGATTGATATCCTTCCCAAAATCAAAGTTAAAGATAAATTTCAAAGCATTTGGTTGGACAAAACTTCGGAAAAGCAAAACCCTAATTTGCTCCTAAACCAGTACTGCAGGATTTCAGCTCCAAATCCAGATCCAACATCTTGACCTGGTAAGATATAAATATTTTTTATTTCCATTTGAGGTTCTCAGTTAAGATGTATCAACATACCAATATTGATGAAAAGCTTGAGGGAGATGATAACTTTCGAGCTTGGAAGTATAGGATCTCCCTGGTCCTAGAAGAAAATGAGTTGGACTCCTACATCCATGAGGAGGTTCCAGTTCCAAAGGTAGATGAGGCTAAGGCCTTCCATAAGAAGAAGTTGGTTATGGAAAAGAGGATCATTGCTGATTCTATCAAGGATCACCTTATGCCACAGGTGTCCTCTCTCAAGACACCTAAAGCTATGTTTGATGCCCTAACCAAATTGTTTGAAGGGAAGAACATAAACTAGAAGATGACTCTGAGGAATCAACTAAAGAATGTGAAGATCCAGAATGCAGTGACCATCTAGTATTACTCCACAAGGGTTTCTCAGATCAAGGAACAATTAGAAGCAGTAGATGAAGAAGTGGAGAATGCAGAAATTGTGATGACCACCTTGAATGGTCTCCCTAGGACATGGCACTCTTTCATTCAATGGATCTATGCTAGAAAGAAGTTAGTCAAGTTCAGCAGACCGTGGGAAGAATGTTATCAATAAGAAGCTTGGATAACATCTCAAGAAGAGAAGATGGGAAGTGAAGATCAAGCTCTCATAGTACAATCCAAGAAACCCAGATCCATCCATCACAAAATTAAGTACTCTCATCAAAGGAATAACTCTAGAAATCCTAGAGATAAGTCTAAGTACATTTGCTATACATGTGATGAAAGAGGGCACTTTGCTAGAGATTGTCCTAAGAACAAAAGTATCTCTCACAAGAAGAAGGGAAACAAAAGAAGACATCATGCTCATGCTGCAGAGGATGATGAACCTTCATCAAAGAGAACCAGATATGAAAGTGAAGATTCTTCAAGCGAGGATGAATATGTTTTGATTTCCGCTCTCATGGGAAACATTACTCATGGAAGTGATGATTGGCTTATAGATAGTGGGGCTTCCAAACATATGACTAGATTCAAGGAATCCTTTATGAAACTCTCAAGACATGAATCACCTCACAAGGTGAAGCTAGGAGATGACTACCAGTATCCAATAAAAGGTAGTGGGGAATCTTCCTATAAGCTAGCCTCTGGAAAGTCTATAACAATGAAGGAAGTATTGTTTGTGCTGGGACTCAAGAAGAACCTTCTCTCCATATCAGCATTAGATGCAAAAGGAATGAGGGTTGCATTCATATATGGTCAAGTCATCATGTGGAAAAAAGGAAATACTATTGATGATGCAATAGTGATTGATGAACAAGAAGGAGGTTTGTACAAATTGAAGGGCCATCTAGAACAAGCCTTGGTCCATGACACAGTACAACCAAATGAACTTTGGCATAGAAGGCATGTACATGTGCATTATAGAGCACTACCTCTTACAAGAAAAGCTGTTGAAGGTCTTCCAGAAATACAAGCAAAACATGATGGGGTCTGCAAAGGACATGCAAAAGGAAAGAACACAAAGAAGACATTTCCAAGTAGCGAAAGCAAAGCAAAAGGAATCTTGGAAATCAAAATCTTGGAAATCATCCACTCCGATGTATGCAGTCCTACGTCATCAAGCTCACTAAGAGGGTATGCATATTATGTTTCTTTTATTGATGACTTTTCTACGAAGACATGGGTTTACTTCATGAAGAACAAAGACGAAGTATTCAAAAAGTTCAAGGAATTCAAAGCCTTGATCGAGAATCACACTGAAAAGAAGATCAAGACCTTTCAATCAGATAATGGCGGAGAATTCACTTCAAATGAATTCAAAGAGCTATGTAAAGAATTAGGGATTAAGAGGGAGTTGTCCACTCCTTATAATCCACAACAGAATGGGATTGCAGAATGGAAGAATAGAACCATCATGGAAGTTGCAAGAGCTATGCTTCATGATCAAGATATTCCTATGCATCTTTGGGCGGAAGCTGCCAGAATAGCGGTGTATGTACAGAACCGTACTCCACATAGAGTACTCGAGAACAAGAATCCAAAAGAAGTTTTCTCTGGTAAGAAACCAGAAGTCATCCATCTCAGAATATTCGGCTGTCCTGTATACATACACATTCCAAAAGAGAAGAGAACAAAATTAGATCCTTCAAGAAAGAAGGGTATATTTGTGGGATACTATGAAAGCTCGAAGGCTTACAGATTCTATTTCCCAGGATACAAGAAGATTGACATCAGCAGGGATGTGACATTTGATGAAGACACAGCTTACAAAAAATCTAGAAAGAGACCTGTTGAAGAACCTGAAGAAGCAGAAGCACCCAGAATTCATGATACAACCATGAACGAAGAAACTCAAGAAGAAGATCGAGAATTTGAAG
>LPNX010329741.1:140299-158664 GCA_001517045.1 Pseudotsuga menziesii
AGAGAGACTCATGTGTGCAGATTGAAGAAAGCCCTGTGTGGCTTGAAACAGGCACCCAGGACTTGGTACGGTAAAATTAACAAATTTCTATCCAGTTTGGGCTTTACCAAGAGTAAAGCAGATTCCAAAATGTACTACAAGGTTGAAGATGGCAACCCAGTGATGCTCCTACTATATGTAGATGATCTGTTTGTGACAGGTATGGATGGGTTGATTGCTGATACAAAGAGAAAGTTTGCTGCTGAGTTTGAAATGAACGAATTGGGTATGATGCATTATTTCCTAGGCATGGAGGTGTGGCAGAGTGCAAATGGAATCTCCCTTGTACAAGGGAAGTATGCAGTAGAGATCCTGAAGAGGTTTGGGATGATGGAATGCAAAGCCATGGCCACACCTATGGCATCGAACCTGAAGCTATTGAGCAATGCTTCATTAGATTCGGTTGATGCTACAATGTATCATCAGATGATTGGGTCCTTGATGTACCTAACAAACACGAGACCAGACATTTGATTTGTTGTGAACACCTTGAGCCAGTTCTTGACAAATATGATAAATGTTCACTTGATTGCTGCAAAGCATATTACAAGGTACATGAGGGGTACAATTGATTATGGGCTCAAGTATGAGTCGAATCAGAAGATTAACCTGGAGGGTTATGTTGATTTAGATTGGGAAGGAAGTGCCATCGATAGGAAGAGCACTTCAGGGTGTTGCTTCAGTATGGGATCAGGTGTGATCTCTTGGTTTAGCAGGAAGCAATCATGTGTGGCACGGAGTATAGCTGAAGTAGAGTATGTCGTAGCTTTTTTAGCTAGTTGTGAGGTAGTATGGCTAAGGAAGCTACTATCTGATTTATTTGATCTCCAGTTGGATGCTACTTGTATACATTGTGACAGCTAGAGTTTCATGACAAGTCGAAGCATATCGAGATCAAGTATCACTATATCAGGGATATGGTGTAGAGGAGAGCAGTGAAGCTCCAGTATGTTGTGACAGACAATCAGATAGCTGATGTGTTGATGAAGCAATTAGCTAGGGTGAATTTTGAGTACTTCATGGAGAAGCTTGGTGTTCTCTAGATCAAGGTTCCCTCCAAAGGAAAGTGATGAGTTTGTGAGCCATTCTGACATGGGAGAGGATTAATTTCCTTCCATGGTCATATGTAAGGGTTGAGACATTCTCTCATGGTGAGAGGATTTGGTTCCTTACATGTCAGATATGAGTGCTAAGCCATTCTGATGCGACTATAGGATTGGTTCCTAAGTGATTAGATATAAGGGTCGTTTCCATTCTAGGAATGGAGGTGCCTAGTCAGTTACCAGGAAAACTCAGTCTAGGACTGAGAATCCATTCTGATGTGAGAGAGGGATGTGTTCCCACTTGATCAGATGTAAGGGTTGAACCATTCTATCATGGCTAAAGGATTAAGTTCCTCCCATGTTATATGTGAGTGTTTTCCATTCTGACGAATAGGTCAAATGTAAGGGCAACTACCATTCTGGGAATGGAGGCACCTGGTCAGTTACCAGGTAGCTCAGTCTGGGACTGGGGTCCATTCTAATGCGATGGTAGGATTAGTTCCTCCATGATCAGATGTGAGTGAATTCCCTTTCGATGTGGAGCTTTCGAGCATGGTCAGATATAAGTGCAGAGCCCTTTCGATGCAGTGCTTTTGAGCATGGTCAATTGTAAGTGCTGAGCCCTTTCGATGCGGTGCTTTTGAGAATGGTCGACTGTAAGTGTTGAGCCTTTTCAATGTGGTGTCTTTGAACATGGTCAGATGTAATTTCAAAGCCTTTCTGATGTGGTGTGCTTGCACATGGTCGGATATAAGCGTTGAGCCATCCTGGCGCAATGTGTTTACACATGGTCAGATGTGAGTGTTGGGCTATTCTGACAGGATGAGGTCAGATGTGAGTGTTTGGCATGCATTTGTAATAGGATGAGGCCAGATGTAAGAGCTAGGTGGGCCATTCTGACTTAAGTGTTAGATATAAGCGCTAATGAAGACATACATGAAGGGTAGTCCTACAGGATTGACTCTGTAGAACTTCCTATGACGAGAAGAATCGAGATAGCACCATTCTGAGATAGCATGTGATGATGATCCAAACTTGATGATGATCTAGATCAAGTGATGATCCAGATGTGATGATCATCCAAACTTGATGACAATACAGTTGTGATGATGATCTAGATGTGATGATAATCTAGTAGTGATGATCCAGTATTCGTGATGATGCAAATCCCGTGATGAAGAAGACTTGAAGTAGAAGATGACTTGAAGACGAAGAAGACAAAGAAGACAAAGAAGATGAAGAAGACTTGAATACTTGAATATGAAGATGACGAGATGATCTAGTCGATACAGAGAAGAAGACTAGTGCTGAAAATTGTGTCGAAAGAATACCTTCCTAGTTAAGAGGGAGCGTTGATGTATTTGTAACTTCAGAATGTATTCATCTATGTATCTTATGTCTTGTAACCCAGTGTTTATTCCAGGATGTGTCTATTATATAAATGAGTCATGATGTCATGCCCCGATGTTCTGATCGGGAGGATCTATAATGTAAACAAGTCATGTTAAGTCATTGTGGGTAACCCTCCTATTGTCTAAGGGTTAAAGTCCCTACATTTTCGGGGCACTAGGGTTATTAGAATCACTTAGTGAAGTCGGCCCTAGTAGGGTTTTAGTCATGCCGGGAAGCAATATAAATAGAGAGGTGATCTCTCTATTTAACACACATCACATGCACACTCAAGTGTATCACATAGTTGAGGAAGGAGAAGACAGTGGGGCTAGATAAGAAGAAGGTTACTGTTGTCGGTAGATCACTTACTGGTTTGGGATTTTCTATTTTGGTGCTGATTCTATCTCTAAGGAAGTTGCATGGTTTTCTCCATTTATGGTTTCCCCAAGGAAAAACACTATGTTCATTGTCTCTTGTGTTTGATTGTTGTACTTGTTATTCTCTCAGTTAAAGATTCTAATAATGCTAGCTTAATGTTGAAAAACTAACACTTACAGAGTCTCCATGCGAGGTTGTTTATTATGCTCACCCACGTTCAAAGCCTATTTAAGCTACCAAGGGGTTATTCAATGGTCATTGTTTCATGGTTATTTTTAGCCATTAGGAAAAAGTAGAGCTGTCAGTTAATAGAGCATTTTATCTAGCGGGGATCACGCTCTTCTCCAGGTGATTTCAGCAATCTAGGTAGGATCTCATTGCTTGTCCCTTTACTTGGCGAATTTTTAGAACAGATGGGTAGGGTTAGGTTTTTTTTCTTTCCCACATAGGGTATTTAAGTGTTGTGGTAAATTTATTGTGAAGCATTGCATTGTTTGGTTAGCCTGCCTCAGCCATTCTTGCTCAGTTTCCACCATGGTTTTTGTTCTGACAGTCGTTGGTAGAGAGAGGGCAGTGGGTAGATGGGAGTTTCACAGTCTGCACCACTCCCTCATTTCCTCAGTTAGAAGATGGAAATATTGCAGCCGTTAGCCAGATGGAAGAGGCGTTTTTGCAAAATACCATGGGAGGTATTTACATTTAAGGTTAAAACCATGGTTTTTCACGAGGTTTCTCTTCCTGTAGCATCTCCACATTGTTGTTTTTTATAAATAGGATTAACGTCGATTTTCTCACAGAAATAGGTTACTTTGGGGAGAACCTTAGGATTCATGCATAAAATGTTTTCTTGTGACCTTAGTGCAACCATCCTTTGAAAGATTAATCCTGTTGTTTATTTTTCAGCTACAAGAGAGTGCAGCTTAGGGTGTAAATAGTTTTGATCAATATGTATTATGATGGCTCGGTAAAGAAATTTATGGTTAAAATTGGTTTTGTGTTTAATGTAGAATTTATCAAAATAAAGTTATATGTTGGGAATAGACTGAATCTAACATGTTCTTGTATGATCAATACAGGCTCATCATCAATATAGCAACATGCCTTGGAAATAGAAGAAGAAGGTGCAAGCAGCAGACGAAGAACCAGAGATAGAGATCATAACCCGAGTCGAGCTTATATATGAAGATACCAAAGCAGTCACGGCTATCGAACCTGAGTAAAAATGGGGGGAAACCTATCGAATGATCACCAATTGAAGCGTCCCAGATGTTGGATTGGAATATTTACCCATATATGTTAATATAGAAAGATCAAGAATCATGAAGGTTGCCACACATCCTGAACTTTTTCCATGTTCATAGGTAATAGGATGGATTCTTCCGAGGGCTGATGTAATAAAGATGATTTTGGCTAATACTGAAGGACAAGGTTATGTTGCTTATATCCTAGCTTATGTAGCCATGGCCTACAAGCTACCAATTCCCCATACCTATTTAACTTAAGGATGGTTGAAACACCTTAATCTATATGTTTTGGACAATGTCAAAAGGATGATGATTTCCAAAAATAATTTTTGTACAAGGCCTTCCGGGGAGTATGAAACTGCAAACCTTCGCACTCCTACAGATTGATAGCATTTATGTTTAACATGATCTTTGGAAGAGAAAATGGAAAGAATTTCAAACTGAGTTGGGTACCAGTAATATTCTTTGTGGCCACTAAAGGAACCATCTTCAACTGGGAAAATATAGTGTTTAACAGTTTGTCTTCATGCATAAGTGTAGCACTGGGGGGAGTCTCGCAAAAGAAATCAGAATTCTATATGAGCTCATCTCTAATCGACTGTATCTTATGCACACATTCATTCCCAACTCTGAAGTGTCAATGGGATAAGGCTAAGTCTCCTGCCTATGCTGCATATAAGTTGTTGTGGGCACACAAATATTTCAATCACTATAAAAGTATTTGTGAAGAATTCATAATGCCATTATACAAATTGATCTTCCTTGTTGAGTGTGATTGCATGTTCGAAGAAGCTTTGAAGGTTTTACATGATAATGGGAATTATTACCTGATAGAGGAAGGTCTATATTTGAGGATGTTTGGCGGAATGAGGGCTCCTTCTCTTCTTCCAAAATATGCTATAGATTATGTTATCCATAAGGAATTAGTAAGGCAATTGTACATTGATGGAGTGGGTAATTTCCTATTCGAACAGAAGAAGGCCGTGTATCCCCAAGTCCCATTTTATATAGGGAGTTACAAGTTCTCCAAAGTGAAGAGTGCATCAGAATTTGTAAAAGAGTTAGAATATTTTCACTTTGGTGAGATAAGTTTCCATAGGAATGATTCCAAGGATAAGGTTGCTAATTATTGTGCTGTAGTAGGAGTGCATTTTGAGTACACAAACTATTGGGATAAATATGAATAAATTTTCCGAAATGCACGCAATATGACAGCTTTTAGGAGGATATTTAAGCAAAAGATAAATACAGTAGGTGGAAAGGGAAAATCTATTGAGCAGTAGAAGAAGCAAGAGGAGGAAGCTGCTAAGAAAATACAAGAGGAGGCACTCAGATTATCACAAGAAGTAGAGCAGTGGTTGGCAACAGAAGAAGAAGAAAAAAGAAGAGCCAAAGAAGAAGCTGAGAAAAGGTCAGCAGCAGAAGAAATTGCAAAAAATAATCAAGAAGAAGAAGCTAATAAAAAGAAGGAATAGTTCAGGAAGCCCAAAAGGTTAGAGGGAAATTCAGGAGTCCTTCTATTTTTGTATAAATAGAGGTGAAGTAGATGTTAGGAATGAATTTTCCATGCTATATTTTTGTGAAGTTTATTGTAAGAAGAACTACTTTCTTTTATAATAAAGAGGCCATAGTTTATGCTGGAGAAGGATTTGTGAAGTTTCAAATGCATGCTGTAGATTGGTTGAATGTTGAATTATTTTTGTTTCAACTTATTCTACAAACTATGAGATCATTTTGACTTATGAATTAATTCCATGTTGTGAATGATTTCTTATTATTTTTATGAAACTTATGCAGTAATTTGAGTAGTGAATGTTTTAACCAACAATGAGCTATCTCTTTGTTTATCTTTCTACGTACATTCATGTATTCTAAATTATGAATAGCTATATGTACTATTATTTATGCATGTTTTATATGTACTATTATTTATGCATGAATAGCTATATGTTTTAAGAATTAGATGGTGTATTAAAAATGGTGCAGAAACTTTCAAATAAAATAATTGATATGGAAAAAGAGAAGGAGGCCAAGAAGAAATTCAAACCTTATTACAAAAAGAGAGATGACAGTGGTACATTAAAACCTCCCTCTCATAGTCCTTCTACTATGAAATTAACTGAAGAAAGGATGGAAAATTTATGTACATTCCATTAGAAACCTCATTTTGAAAAAAACTGCCCACAATGGTTAAATTCTATGACTTTAGTGATGAATCAGTTACTAGATTCCAAGTTAATGAAAACTTTGGACGGAGGTGAGAAGGATTAGAAACCAATAGAGATACATGAAGAAGATACTTTGGCTTTATGGGATTGCGCACCCCTTTTTGGTATAGAGGATGAAGGTTTCACTAAGGAAGAAAAAATATCAGAAACAAATGTTACAACAAGGAGTTAGGGCCCATTGAAAGAAGATAACACGATAATGCCCAAAATAAAGAAACTTTAGGAGAACATGAAGAAAATAAAAAATAATACTCAGACTATTAATATACTAGAGTTTGTCATCACAAGTCATAATCCAAATATAGTAAATATGCCTGAGAAGTCTGCAGAAAACAAAGTTGAAAATGTCAAGAAGAATTCCACTGAGCATGAAATGGGATATGACATAATAGAAGATATTAAAAATACTAAGGCAAACATTTCTTTGTTTCAAATGTGGAACTTACCCCAACAAAAGGAAAATTGTTGAAAGCACTTGAGACACCTATAACAAAAAACCAAGATGGTAACCAGTCTGAGGAAGAAATTGGTGAAGCAAGCATAGGAAGAAATTCTAAATATAGAACACCAGCTTTCCTACCTACTTTTGAAATCTTCAAATACAATGTGCATAACTGTTTGGTGGACTCTGGAGCATTAGTGAATGTTATTCCGCTTTTAGTCTGCAAGCAGATAAATGGTCAACCCAAGCCAACTACAGGACAATTTGTCCAATTAGATAGGACTGCAGTTAAATTGGTAGGAGAAATGGAATATGTCTTGATACGTTTGTTAGCAGATGAGAGGGTTTGCAAGTATATAGACATTGTGGTAGCAGACATCCTTGACGCATATGGGTTAGTTTTAAGCCGAGACTGGTCAACGAAACTAGATGGCTATTTTTCCTTTGATTGGTCACATTTGTGGTTACCCTACAAATTAAGGTTTCTAGAATCATATAAAGGTATTGAGGGAGCCTCAGATGAAACACAACATAACACAATTGGAGGGGAAGAATGAACTAGTTAACTCTATTTTGGGAAACTATTTTCTTGAGCTTGAACCAGGAAATTATCAAGTTGAAGAAGCCAATGACACATTAGATACCTATCCCAATATCCTTTAGTTTTCATGGGATGATAAATTTAATTGTAATATAGTAGAGTTAGTTTCAGATGCAGATAGTAGTTCAAATTCAATAGGGGTAGAAAATAAATTTTGGATTCTTTATTTTGATGTTTCCAAAACCTTGGAAGGATCAGGAGTTAGTTGTGTCCTGATGGATCATGAAAAAAATAATAAATATTTCCTTTCGTATAGATTAGAATTTGAGTGCACTAATAATAAAGCTGAGTATGAGGCATTAGACCAGGGACTAAAAAAGGCAATAGAATTAAAAGTAAAAAATCTAAAAGTCTATGGAGATTCTGAAATCATAGTTAAACAAGTTTGAAACAAAATTCATTGCATATCACCACATTTGAAGGATTATCAATGTGAATTATGGGATTTACTAACAAACTTTGATGCATTCAATACCACTTCAATTCCTAGATTAAAGAATGCAGCAGTTGCTTTGTTAGCTACTTCAGCTGCAATCCTGACACCCACAAATAATAGATGTTCAATTGAATTTATTTTTAGGCCTTCCATTCCAGACAATATCACCAATCTGAGGGTGTTTGGTGATGATCGACAAATCTTGGAATGTCTAACGAATGATGAAACCTTCAAAGGAGCCATAATAGATGATGAAGAACATCAAGCAAACCTCCAGAATGGAAATTGTATTCCTAAAGGGGTTAGGACACTAGAACATATGTTTGATCTAGACAACAAGTTTAGAATACCAACAAATTTCAAGAAACACAGTTTGTCTCTGCAATTCGAGCTAATAAATCTAGGGTTAGAGGCTGATCCCAAATATGTGAACCTGGGGAAGTGTTGTTCACCTGGGGAAAGGAACAAATTCATCAGTTTTTTTAGACAATACAAAGATATATTTGCTTGGACATATGAATACCTCAAAAATTATGACACCAAAATTATACAGCATGTCATTCCAATCAAATTTGGAGTCAAGCCTTATCAGCAGCCTCTAAGAAAGATGCACCCCAAACTAGAACCTCTAATTCAAAGTGAGGTGAAGAAGCTTCTTGATGCTAAGATCATATTCAAGGCCAGACATTCAAAATGGGTTTCAAATTTGGTGCCAGTATGAAAGAAGTCTGGAGAGATCAAACTTTATGTTGATTTTAGAAATTTAAACTGTGCATCTCATAAAGACAATTACCCTGTCCCACCCATGGAACAGATATTACAAATGGTCTTAGGTTCTGAGCTTTTTTTCTTCTGTTAAACAGATTCTTAGGCTATAACCAAGTGTTAGTAGTAGAAGAGGACAGACTGAAGACCACTTTCATAACCAAGTTGGGGACTTTTACATATAGGAGAATTCCCTTTGGACTCATTAATGCTAGAGATACTTTCCAAAGGGCTATGGATATAGCTTTCCATGGTCTGATTGGATGGAGTGTAGTGTTTTATTTGGATGATGTCACAATATTTTCTAAGGGAAGAGCATGCATTTCATTTAAAACATATATTTGAACGTTGTAGAAAGTATGGCATTTCTTTTAACCCAAAGAAATTTGTGTTCATTGTTACAGAAGGAAAGCTATTGGGTCACGTTATTTTGAAGAAAGGGATCTCAATAGACCCAGAAATGATTGAAGTAATAGAACAGATCCCTTTACCCCATAATAAAAAGCGTATGTAGTCTTTTATGGGGACAATAAATTTTGTGTGAAGGTTTGTGACAGACTTTGCTCAAATAGTCAAACCTTTGCAACAAATGGTCAAGCAAAGTGTCCAATTCAAGTGGATTGATTTAGAGAAGGGTGCATTTAATAAGATCAAAATATCAATAGCTCATGCACCATCCCTTAAAATTCCCGATTTTGAAAAGGATTTCATCTTGTACACTTTTGCTTCAGACAATTCATTAGCAGTGGTGCTTACGCAAAAAGAAGAAGGGGGAGATGAGTACCCCATATCATTTATGAGCACTGGCCTACAATGGGTTAAATTGAATTACCCCATGGTTGATAAGCAAGATTATGTAGTCTTTAAGGTGGTGAATCAATTTAGATTATATATACTAAAGAACCGTACCAAAGTGATAGTTCCACAGCCGTCAGTCCGATCTCTATTCATACAAAAAGAGTTAGGAGAAAGAAGAGGTAAATGGGTAACATCCTTACAAGAATACGAGTTAGAATTCAAACCAGTGACCATAGTCAAAGGGAAAGGGCTCTACAAATTGATGACTGAGAGTCAAGACAATGAAGATAACAATTGGGAGAATGAAGCTGAGTTACACATGGTTGATGCATGTTCTTTATTTACAACTCCAGAATCCCGATATAGAGACCTGGTTCATTATCTTCAAGAAGGATACTTTCCTGAACAATAGAATCCCAAGAAAAGGAGAGAATTACACTTAAACTCATCCTTATATCAGATTATTGATGGAGTGCTATTTAGAAAAAACTATGATGGAGTTCTTCTTAGATGCTTGGAACACGAAGATGCAGCTAAGGTTGTTATAAAACTACAAGATGGATCTGCTGGAGGTCATTTCTAAGGAGATACAATACCACATAAGATTTTGAGAGCCGGGTAATACTGGCTAACTTTGTTTAAATATGCTCATGCTCATGTTAGGAAATGTGATACTTGTCAAAGGAGCAGTGGAAGACAAGCAAAGGCAGTAAGACCATTAAATCCATATATTATTTCCAAACCATTCGAGCAATGGGGGATTGACATTATCAAAGAGATCAATCCAAATTCTTCATTACAACAAAAGTACATCCTGACAACAACAGACTAGTTCACCAGATGGGTAGAATCCATTCCATTGTGAAAATTGAATGAAGATGCAGTTATGGACTTCTTACAAGACCATATTATGACCAAGTTTGGGGTTCCAATTTCCCTGGATTTTTATAATGCTTCCCATTTTTCATCTATTAGATTGACTTCATTTGCAAATGAGAAAGGGATTAAGTTACATTATTCTGCTAACTACTATCCATAAGGTAACGGTCTAGCAGAATCTACAAATAAAAATCTCATTAGTATTTTGAAGAAAACGGTTATAGAAAATCAAAGGAGTTGGCACATAGCTTTACCTAATGCACTCTAGGTTGATCGAGTCACACCCAAGAATTCCTTAGGTGTGTCACCCTATACTCTAGTCTACGGGAAAGAAGCCATCCTGCCTCCCAATATTATGTTTCCATCCTCCCAACTAGCCCAAGCCTCTATAGGAACAGATAATGAGGTCCTTCAATTCTGAATCAATAATATGCTAAAGTTAGAGGAGTCTAGATCCAAATCTAGAGAGAGGTTTAAGCATTAGCAGGAAATAGTGAAGATATGGTTTGAAAAGCACAAAGCCAGAAAGAAGGAATTTGAAGTAGGTGATTTGGTTCTTAAATGGGATCACTTGCATGATGAGAAGGGAAAGCACACTAAATTTCAGCAACTATGGATAGGCCCTTTTCATATTGCAGAGAAGTTAGGCCCCTCAACCTATAAATTACAAGATTTACATGGGTGGGAGGAGAACTTGCCAGTCAAAGATCTAGTTCTCAAACCATATTTTCTTAATGCTGTTAAGTTTTCTTTGTACATAAATAAACCTTTTCTGATTTGTTTCAAGTCTTGTTTTCCTTAGATTAGTTCTGCTTTATTTTCACTTTGATTTCTTAGATTTTGATTTTTTTAGCTTGTTTTACTTTATATTTTCAATAAACTAGCACAACCTTTGGCTTTGGAGTTCATTAGAGTTCAGAATAAACTGAAAATATTTTGACTAAAGATTGCTTTCTATTTGCACATACATCATGCTTAAGTATCCTTTAAGATTAGTAGATTATCTGAATAGATTTTGAACACATTCAAGCCTTGTTTAATCCCTATAAAATAACTAAGGTTAGAAAATTCCAGGATACTATTTTGAGGCTCCATTCACTTCACACTAAAGTCTTCCCTAGGAATCTAACAGCAAAAGACCCATGGAAAGGAAGCATGGTGAATAGTTATATGGTATTCAAATAATCCCATGCCACAATTGAAAGTCAAAAAATAAAAAAAGGAAAGTCTCCTAGAAAGAAATCATACATCAAAAGACATACTAAATAAAATTAGTTTGGATAAGGTTGCTCAAAGGTTCTTCTCCATCCGTGAGCTAAAAGAAAAATATCTCTCACATAAAAGGACAATATGGATGGAAGAACCTAAAAAAAATTTCAAATGAAGAAAGCAATCTGGGAAGAATCAAAAGGACAAAAGTATGAAAAAATAATCAAAATAATGTAGAAGGCATGGGAATGAGGAACAAACAAATATATTTGTTCACACCCTGTTACAATCCTGTGGTGTCGGAGTTGGAAGCAGTCTAAAGGAAAAAGTAAAATGAACTTCATATCTTGGCCTCAAAAGATTTATCAAGACTTTGAAAGACTGGTTCCCCTATCCTATTGGACCATAATCAATGTTAAACTTTATAAATACTGCATTCTAGAAAATATGGGCATCTTAAAGAAATCTGGTAAAGTTTGTTTAACGGGATACTTTAAAGCAATCATTGTTCAAAAGTCGTTTGTTGAGAGATTTGTGTTTCTCATTTAGTCACCAATTGTTGTGGCTGCAACTATCATCCCAACAAATTTTGATTTTTAGGGCCCCCTATTATTTTAGTTTTTTAGAAGGCTTGAAAGTCTATCTTTATCTCACAAGATTGGTTTCATGACTTAAGTTTTGCAAAAATAAGATGTATTTCCTTATGTATCGGATGCACTCTTGAAATTTTATCCGACATATCAGAAGCATAGTGCTCTAGCCACCCGATTCTCATTGTTAAGCGCTTCCAAAAAGTCCTTCCAATGCATCGGGTGTACCTTGGTCTATCATATCAGAAAACACTTGTTGATGCTCCCATGCACCTAGTCCAAATCCTTTCCGACACATCGGGTCTCCCTTGTTGTTTTCTTTTTCGATCTCCATAGAATATTGTTATGGTTCTGTCCACCGTTTTGGCTGCTTGTTTCCAAAATTTTCTGAGAGTCCAGTGATTTTTCTGGTCGATGTTTCAAATGCATAGTCCGATGCACAGTCAGTGTCTTCCCGAAGTTTGTTTCGATACCAATGCGGGATTAGTGGTTTGGATTTTTGATTGGTTGTTAAAACATTTTATCTGTCTCAGCATTTTAGTTATTAGCCACCCGATTTCTTCAACCCTGCTCTTTCTAGACACCCAAGGCCTTCGCGTCCACTGGCGAGATTTTTTTCGATATACTTTTGGTGCTTACGGAGTCTCCACCTAAGGTTATTTATTATGCTCACCCACGTTCAAAGGCTATTTAAGCTTCCAAGGGGTTATTCCATGGTCATTGTTTCATGGTTATTGTTAGCTATTCAGAGAAATCAGAGCTTTTAGTTGATGGAGTATTTTAGCCATTAGAGATCACGCTCTTCCCCAGGTCATTTCAGTAATCTAGGAAGGATCTCATTGCATGTCCCTTTACTTGGTGAATTTTTATAACAGCTGGATAGGGTTAGGCTTGTTTTCTTTCCCGTAGAGGGTATTTAAGTGCTGTGGCAAAATTTATTATGAAGAATTTCATTGTTTGGTTATCCTACCTCAGTCGTTCTTGCTTAGTTTCCACCATGGGTTTCGTTTTGACAGTCATTGGTAGAGAGAGGGCAGTGAGCAGACAGTCATTTCACAGTCTACACCACACCCTCATTTCCTCAGTCAGAAGATGGTAGTACTACAATCATTGGCTGGATGGAAGAGGCATTTTTGCAAAATTTCATGGGAGGGATTTACGTTTAAGGTTAAAACCATGGTTTTCATGAGGTTTCTCTTCCCGTAGCATCTCTGCGTTGTTTTTTTTCATCAATAGGATTAACCTCAATTTTCTCACAAAAATAGGTTACTGTGGGGTAGGCCTTAAGGTTCATGTGTAGAATGTTTTCCTGTGACCCTAGTGCAGCCCGCCTTTGAAAGCTTAATTATGTTGTTTATTTTTCAGCTGCAAGAGAGTGCGGCGTAGGGTGTAAATAGTTTTGATCAATATGTATTATGATGACTCAGTAAAGAAATTTATGGTTAAAATCTGTTTTGTGTTTAATATAGAATTTATCAAAATATAGTTATATGTTGGAAATAGGCTGAATCTAACATGATGTTGTATGATCAACACATGCTCATCATCCATATAGAAACATGCCTCAGAAATAGAAGAAGAATGTGCAAGCAGCAGATGAAGAACCAGAGATAGAGATCATAACCCAAGTCGAGGTTATATATGAAGATACCAAAGCATTCACAGGTATCGAACTTGAGTACAAATGGGGGGAAATCTATCGAATGATCACCAATCAATGCAGCCTAGATGCCGGATTGGAAGATTTACCCATATATTCTAATATAGAAGGATCAACAATCATGAAGGTTGCCACACGTCCAGAAATTTTCCCATGTTCAGAGGTAATAGGTTGGATTCTCCCGAGGGATGATGTAACAAAGATGATTTTGGCTAATACTAAAGGACAGGGTTATGCTGCTTACAGCCCATCTTATTTAACCATGGCCTACCAGCTACCAATTCCCCAGACCTATTTAACTAAAGGATGGTTGAAAGACCTTAATCTAGATGTTTTGGACAATGTCAAAAGGATGATGATTCCCAGAAAGAATTTTCATACGAGGCCTTCCGGGGAGTATGAAACCGTGAACCTTCGCACTCCCTACATATTGATAGCATTGATGTTGAACAAGATCTTTGGAAGAGAAAATGGAAATAATTTCAAACTCAGTTGGGTACCAGTAATTTTCTTTGTGGCCACTCAAGGCATCATCTTCAACTGTGAAAATATAGTGTCTAACAGTTTGTCTCCATGCATAAGTGCAGCACTGGGGGAAGTCTCGCAAAAGAAATCAGAATTCTATATGAGATCAGTTCTCATAGACTATATCATATGTACACAGTCATTCCCAGCTCAGAAGTGCCAATGGGATAAGGCTGAGTCTCCTGTCTATGCTGCATATCAGTTGTTGTGGGCACACAAATATTTCAATCACTATAAAAGTATTTTTGAAGACTTCATAATGCCATTATACAGATTGATCTTCTTTGCTGAGTGTGATTGCATGTCCAAAGAATCTTTGAAGGTTGTACAAGATAATGGGTATTATTACCTGACAGAGGAAAGTTTGTATTTGAGGATGTTTGATGGAACAAGGGCTCCTTCTCTTCTAATAAAATACGCTACATATTATGTTATCCATAAGGAAGTAGTAAGGCAACTGTACGTTGATGGAGTGGGTAATGTTGTCTTCGAATAGAAGAAGGTTGTGTATCCCCCAGTCTCGTTTTATATAGGGAGTTATAGGTTCTCCAAAGTGAAGAGTGCATCAGAATTTGTAAAAGTGTTAGAATATTTTCACTTTGGTGAGATAAGTTTCCAGAGGAATTATTTCGAGGATAAGGTTGCTAATTATTGTGCTGCATGTTACCACCTAAGTTGTACTTAGTGGTTGTTTATCAAGTGAGCCTGGTGAACCGGACAGGGTTAACTTGTTCGGACTTCAAAAAGACCTTTGGAAGTACTTCTGGGAAGTGCTTGTTGTATCATATCACATGTTCATACCCCATGGGGGAATTGTAATAAATGTTCTAGCATGATAGTGTCTGTAAAATACTCGGTCTCTTATACTTCATTTGTCAATCCAATCAGCCCAGGGTGTTTTTTCCCTTGGTTATTATTGGTTGTTGAATAAACAACTGATAATTTCTGAGTTTTTCACTTCATACCTCCAAAGTTGGGGTGGTCGGCTTGGCATTTGGGCCTATTGAGGTTATTAGAGTCTATGTGTAAATGTATAAACATGCTAGACATCTTTTTCGAGTCATATGAACATGTCTAAGTCCCCCTAGGTGTTTTTCAATTTTTCAATTTTTAAGTTTTTTCAGTGTTTTTTATTAAAATTTAATTTTTCCAAAACTTAGGCTATTTTTTAATAGTTTAATTGGAAAAATTGATTTTGTAATAAAAGTGGGCCAAATAATCGGTTTCAGTCATGTAGGTGCTCATTTTCAAGCTAAGAGCACCATGTAAACCCATGGACCCACTTTTTCCTAAGTTTTGAGTGATCTTCCATCACTCAGGTCAGAAAGCCCCAAAAATCAATTATTGATTATTTTAATTAATAAATTGATGAATAATGAAGCAAATCCAAAATCAATAAATCAGTGGATACTCAACTGATTTGACTGAAATCAATCAGATCTGGAGCATATTGACTGGATCTGACAAATCCTTGACTGAAGGAGGGGATCAAATCAGATCCAGAGTTGATCTACAACTATCTTCATGGGGAATTGCACCCTCTCTCTCTCCTCCACATGTGTGGACTCTCCCGGATGCTCTGTGGGCCGATGTGTCGGTGTATGGGTTGATGTGTTAGCTCAATCAAGCCCCTGGTTGAAAAGTAGGCTTAGTCCAGCTTCAGTTCTATATTAATGAACTCTCCATCAGTTGATTTCACTTGATTCCATCAGGAATTGCGCCCCCCCTGGGATAGATGGCTTGTAATTTGTATATATCCAGGCACAACCTCCTCTTCCAAGCTAGTTAGAATTGGGATTGAGGTGCTGCTGCTATTGTATTGTTGTTATTCTTCATTTGAAATAAAGAAAATCTTTGGAGGCCAGACGGTGTTGTGCCATTACATGTGTGGATGATTATTTCCATTATTTTACTGAGGTAACCTGTATCTGTTTTCATTTCTTGCTAGTTGCTTGTAGATCTGTGGTTAAGATTGGTAATTAGCTTATTAAAATATTGATAGGAAAGGTGTTGTTCAATAAGTTTATTGACTGTAAATCTCCTTTGATGCATGTTTAGAGATCTAGAATTAGCATGTCCTATAAGCTCATATTCATGTTATCTTGAATCTCTTTGTATGTACTAATCGGATCTCACAGGTTTATTGGCAAGTTCTTTGATTTCAGATGAGTTACAGGTTCATACTTTGGAGAGGATGTTGATCTACCTTGCTTCTTCATTCTCTTCAAAAAATTTCAAAGGCATAGTCCCTTGACATTCCACCTGAAAGCTCTACTGCGGATCTTCAAGGAAACCAACACTTCTTTCCTCCTCTTCCTCCCTCAAAAT
The DNA here is from genome assembly GCA_001517045.1 of Pseudotsuga menziesii. NCBI lineage: Eukaryota > Viridiplantae > Streptophyta > Pinopsida > Pinales > Pinaceae > Pseudotsuga > Pseudotsuga menziesii. The sequence continues at coordinate 156,857 of LPNX010329741.1, forward strand.
CAACACTTTACCCGGTTACTTTGTTCAGTTCATAGATTTGATTTCAGTTGGATATATTTCATCAATGTAAAATACACATATATCTGATATTTCATAGCTCACAGTCTAGATCTTGCACTCAAAAAAGTTTCATAAGCCTTCTAGATTTAGCTTTAGGGAAATCGTTCTTTTTGCATGAATTTTAAAGAAAAATTGTAGATCACATGCATTAGATTTCCTTTCACTGTTATAAAATTTAATATTCTGCAATATCAGTGCATTCTCATTGGCTGCAAAAACAGCAAGCCAATATCCCAAGGAAATCTTGCTTTCCTTGGTTCCCTTTCGTTTGTTTTAGCTAGTCTTAACTTCATTTTTTCTGAGATAAGGTAGGCTGATCCAAAGGTACTCTTAAAGTGATTTTTGGAATTTGTTATTATAACATGATAGATGTATTTTATCAGGTATGAAAGAAAATAAAGGAAGCTTCTGTCCGAAGTGGCCTCAGGAACGCTAAAATCCCCCCAGGGGTCTCCCTTTTCACTAGAAACTCAAAATTTTTCCAAAGTTGTAAAATATTGGTTTCATCCTGTATAAGGACCAAGAAGTTTCTGATAATTTCAGTTCACTGATTCTGTAACCAATAATAAATAAAATCATTTTTGGAATAGGCTCTTCCGAGCCTATTCCCCATCCCCCCTGGGGGGATTTGTGTCGGTGCCCTTTTCGTCGCTTTTTGCTTATTTCTTTTTTACTAGAATTGATCTAATTTGTAGGGTAGTATACTTGATTTTTTTATCAATTCCATAATCCATATATTACATTTCAAAGTAATCGTAATACTTACCCCACGATTTCCCGATTGACCCGAAAGGGGAAAGAGATTCATGGTAGGATTAATTAGAAAACCAGAATTGTGTATTTGTTTTATTTTTCATCTTTTCTTTATCAGAAATTTTAATATTAACCCCTCCTCGATTCCCCGATTGAGATCCACTTGGATTGAAAGAGGTTCCTGGAGGGTTTTCCTTTTAAACAAGAACACTTAGTTTAAAACTTATTAAAATTGACAAGAATCCAGTTTGTATGCTCTCCACTTGGCTGTGGTTCATCCAATCAGTCAAGCTGTATCAAATGCACTTGGGTGACTAGTATAATTAGGACTCACACTCCCCAATTGACAAACCATCAGGTGAAAATCCAACACCTAGATCAAACCTTTACGGTGGCAAAATACCCAAAGGAAGTGGGAACTTACTGAAAAGTGACCTCGGGGCGCCGATCTCTGTCACACCCTAATGGGTGCATTACGAACAATAGCCCCAGAGACTCCATTTCAGCCCACATATTCCTTGTAGGTAGCCTTGAAGGTTTAGTTTTGGACATACTCCAAGTACTCTCGGGTATATCTGGAGTCCCCCCTTTGCCTAATTTAATCAACTCATACTTCACATTTAACTTAAAACATACCAAGAGGAAATCGCAAAACATTCACTCCAAGCACATGCAAGCATATTGATTCTTTTTTTTTACTCCATTCTAAGGCACTGGTTAATTTCTTGCTTTATCTATATATTGTGTCTCAGTATTGTGCTTTCATGTGTTCATCTTTTACATCTTGCCATATGTGATTATCTATAGTTAAATTGTAAACTCCTAAATAACTCAATCAGTTTAAACATCACAACACTAAGTAATTATCCTTAGTAACTTAATAGGGTCTACCCACCTTGGCTCTGTTAGGAGTTGAGCCTAAACGGAGGAGTCAAGAACAAGGTGACAGCCTTGACTCGAGACTTGCCCCCAAGGACACACCGAGTGGCTTGAAT
>LPNX010329741.1:166379-182975 GCA_001517045.1 Pseudotsuga menziesii
TACATGTTTAGATATCTATATTTAGCATGTCCTATAAGCTTATATGCATGTTATATTGAATCTCTTTGTATGTACTAATCGGATCTCACAGGTTTCTTGGCAAGTTCTTTGATTTCAGCTGAGTTGCAGGTTCATACTTTGGAGAGGATGTTTATCTAGCTTGCTTCTTCATTCTCTTCAAAACATTTCAAAGGCATATTCCCTTGACATTCCACCTGAAAGCTCTATTGCGGATCTTCAAGGAAACCAACATTTCTTTCCTCCTCTTCCTCCCTCAAAATCAACACTTTACCCGGTTACTTTGTTCAGTTCATAGATTTGATTTCAGTTGGATCTATTTCAAGTAAAATACACATAGATCTGATATTTCATAGCTCACAGTCTAGATCTTGCACTCAAAAAAGTTTCATAAGCATTCTAGATCTAGCTTTAGGGAAATCGTCCTTTTTGCATGAATTTTAAAGAAAAATTGTAGATCACATGCATTAGATTTCCTTTCTCTGTTATAAAATTTAATATTCTGCAATATCAGTGCATTTTCATTGGCTGCACAAACAGCAAGCCAAGATCCGAAGGAAAGCTTGCTTTCCTTGGTTCCCTTTCGTTTGTTTTAGCTAGTCCTAACTTCATTTTTTCTGAAATAAGGTAGGCTGATCCAAAGGTACTCTTAAAGTGATTTTGGGAATTTGTTATTCTAACATGCTCACTGTATTCTATCAGGTTTGACAGCAAATAAAGGAACTTTCTGTCCGAAGTGGCCTCAGGAGCGCTCAAATCCCCCCAGGGGTCTCCCTTTTCACTAGAAACTCAAAATTTTTCCAAAGTTGGAAAAATTTTCTTTCATCCTGTATAAGGACCAAAACGTTTCTGATAATTTTAGTTTGCTGATTCTGTAACCAATAATAAATAAAATCATTTTTGGAATAGGCTCTTCCAAGCCTATTCCCCATCCCCCCGGGGGGGATTTGGGTCGGTGCCCTTTTCGTCGCTTTTTGATTATTTCTTTTTTACTAGCATTGATCTAATTTGCAAGGTAGTATACTTGATTTTATTATCAATTCCATACTCCATATCTTACATTTCAAAGTAATCGTAATACTTACCCCACGATTTCCCAATCGACCCGAAAGGGGAAAGAGATTCGTGGTAGGATTAATTAGAAAACCATAATTGTGTATTTGTTTTATTTTTCATCTTTTATTTATCAGCAATTTTAAAACTAAACCCTCCTCGATTCCCCGATTGATATCCACTTGGATCAAAAGAGGTTCTTGGAGGGTTTTCCTTTTAAACAAGAACACTCTGTTTAAAACTTATTAAAATTGACAAGACTCCAGTGTGTATGCTCTGCACTTGGATGTGGTTCATCCGATCAGTCAAGCTATATCAAAAGCACTTGGGTGACTAGTATAATTAGGACACACACTCTCCAACTGACAAACCATCAGGTGAAAATCCAACACCTAGATCAAACCTTTAAGGTGGCAAAATACCCAAATGAAGCGGGAACTTACTGAAAAGTGACCTCGAGGCGCCGATCTCTGTCACACCCTAATGGGTGCGTTACGAACAATACCCCCAGAGACTCCATTTCAGCCCACATATTCCTTGCGGTTAGCCGTGAAGTTTTAGTTTTGGACATACTCCAAGAACTCTCAGGTATATCTGGAGTCCCCCCTTTGCCTAATTTAATCAACTCATACTTCACATTTAACTTAAAACATACCAACAGGCAATCGCAAAACATTCACTCCAAGCACATGCAAGCATATTGATTCTTTTTTTTTACTCTATTATAAGGAACTGGTTAATTTCTTTCTTTATATATATATTGTGTCTCAGTATTGTGCTTTCGTGTGTTCATCTTTTACATCTTGCCATCTGTGATTATCTATAGTTAAATTGTAAACTCCTAAATAACTCAATCAGTTTAAACATCACAACACTAAGTAATTCTCCTTAGTAACTTAATAGGGTCTACCCCCCTTGGATCCATTAGGAGTTGAGCCTAAACGGAGGAGTCAAGAACAAGGTGACAGCCTTGACTCGAGACTTGCCCCCAAGGACACACCGAGTGGCTTGAATATTTCTGCCACGTGACCCAGGTGTGTGAAAGGCGGAAACACTGCAGGAGGAGTGCATTTTGAATACACAAACTATTGGGATAAATATGAAGAAATTTTCTGAAATGCACCCAATATGATATCTTTGAGGAGTACATTTAAGCAAAAGATAACTACAGTAGCTGGAAAGGGAAAATCTATTGAGCAGCAAAAGAAGCAAGAGGAGGAAGCTGCCAAGAAAAGACAAGAGGAGGCACTCAGATTATCACAAGAAGCAGAGCAGTGGTTGGTAGCAGTAGAAGAAGAAAAAAGAAGAGCCAAAGAAGAAGTCAAGAAAATGTCAGCAGCAGAAGAAACTGCGAAAAAGAATCAAGAAGAAGAAGCTAAGAAAAAGAAGGAAGAGTCGAGGAAGCCCAAAATGTTAGAGAGAAACTCAGGAGTCATTCTATTTTTGTATAAATAGAGGTGAAGTAGATGTTAGGAAGGAATTTTCCATGCTATATTTTTGTGAAGTTTATTGTAAGAAGAACTACTTTCTTTTATAATAAAGAGGCCATAGTTTCTGCTGGAGGAGTTGTGAAGTTTCAAATGCATGTTGTAGATTGGTTGAATGTCAAATTATTTCTGTTTCAGCTTATTCTACAAATTGTGAGATCATTCTGACTTATGAATTAATTCCATGTTATGAATGATTTCTTGTTATTTTTATGAAACTTATGTAGTAGTTTGAGTAATGAATGTTTTAACAAACAATAAGCTATCTCTTTGTTTATCTTTCTACGTACATTCATGTATTCCAAATTATGAACAATTATCTGTAATATTCTGTATGCATGTTTTATAGTACATTGCTCATCATTAAATATAATCTTGCTCCCTAGGGATAGGTTAGATAGATTTATTTATCTTAGCATAACCATTATTTGTTTGTGATTTAGAAGCGAAATGGGTAATAAGACGAGAGGCAAGAACCTGCGGAACACATTTTGAACTCTTCGTTATCTCTATCGATTGCACTTAGATTAGGCACTTTCATATCATATATAAAATAAAACAAAAAAATACACTTAAACAATGGACCGGGATGCAACCGGTAAAGCAGGCTTAAACCTTTACTTGACCTGCGGTAGTCAGACCGTAAACCGGATGGATTCCCCATACCAAACAATAATGAGCAAATTGGGAACGTTTATTGGGGAGAATCCCTACTGTTGTTACTTGGGATTTTCCATGCCTCAACAGGTTGCTAGTGAGGTCTCAATAAGTATTACAGTTCTCTCGCTTGGTTGCTTTTAAAATTATTAGATGAGTGATTAAGAAGTGGGTTGATTCTTGGTAGATTTTATTAAAATGCGGTAATGATCTAATTATTAAAAGGGAAATGGTATTCTAGATATACCCAAGGGGTACGAGAAATGTGTTCTGATTTACTGAGGAGTGGCTCTCACAGTGACGTGTGGGATAAAAGGAGTCGTGGGGTTGTGTTCAACACTACACCAACAAGGGTGTAGCTTGACAGTGCCCTATGGTCACTTTCTAGTGGTTCCTGCTTCACTTGCAAAATTTCTCCGCAACTTAGTAATATTGAAAAGTGTCAAATTTTCATTCTAGGGATTGATTGAAGTGTTCAAATAATTACTAGTCACTCCAATCCCTTGCTAAATGTCCCACTGATCCATCCAATGTCCTGCAATGGTCATAAGAGCATACGGGAATCGAAGCCTTGTTAATTTTAAGAGTTTTAAAACTAAATATGAGTTTTTTTAAATCACAATGTCTATACTCTCGTTACCAAGAACACAGCCGGATTTGTTAATTTTACTTAATAAAATAAAAAAAAATTAAAAAAAAAAAAAAAAAAAAAACAACAACAAATGTGAATCCCCCCAGGGGGATCGGGTGTGAGCACTTGACTGCCCCCTTGATCTTTTCTTTTACAGTGACATAGAAGAAGAAATACTTGTGATCCTTTGTAGAATAGGAAACACAAGTTTACAAGTTTAAGGCATTAAAAATGGCAAAAGAAGAAGATGTAAGATGAGGGATCTCCAGATTGTTTAAATATTCAAAAATTGGCCAGAGTGCCTCTCTCTTTAATTGACTTCTGCTACAAAATGGTGAGCAATTTTATGCAAAAAATGACATATCAATCGATAATAAAATAAAAATGTAGTACTTCGAAAAATATTTTTTTTGCCTTTTTTTGGAACAAGTACTTGCTTAAGTTTAGATCTATAAACATATGAATTTTAATATCATATATGAAATATTTAGTGCATGAAAATGTCATATTAGTATTGTATTCTTTAAAATACTGAAAATATTTACTATGCATGAAGAACTAGTAACTGGAAATTTAAAACTTTATGTGACGGAAAGAAGAGAGAAAGAGTGCCCCCAAAGCTTAGAAGCTTGGACAATGGAGTCTTCCAATGGAGGGAAGAGGGATTTATATCTTCCAATGATGACACAAAGATGTGGGAGATTCAAACAATATCCACCACTTCTTTGAAAGAGCTAACTATACATCTTGAACTAAAACTTCAAACGATTTGCTATTAACTGGTATCACTTACACAAAAGATTAGAAACATATGCATACAAACAAGTAAAACATATAATTTATTGATCTCTACATATAAGAATACAAAATAACTAAGAAATTAAACAAGATTAATTAGTCTTTCCTATTGATTAGCATCAATCCTACCAAGGACGGTCATAACAATATCTGAACAAAGCATGAAACTAATACAAGTATACCTCACATAAGTAGAGAGACCATCCACACATTAATTCCCTACACAGGTATGCCTCCAAAGCCTTCACTTTATTCAATAATGATCACAATAAATTACAAAATATAGGAGCAGAGGTTCCATTCCCAATTCATCTGTCCATAATGACGAGAGAGTGCTTGCTTATATAGAGATACTCGCAAGCTAAAGGGGCGGCATTTACCCATGAAGGCAAATTTTTCTTTGTGTGAATTTTCAATTGGTTGGAATGAGTTGAATGCCACATCCTCAAATCTCAAGCCAACTCACAATACATGCCATCCTTTTTTTGGGATTTGCGCCCCCACCTAGAGAAGTGTGCCTCTCTTAATTTGAGAAACTTCCATCTCTTGGTTTTGCTGGTTATGAAAACATCTGACATTCCAAAAAAACTTGGGTACTTTCCACTTTACTTTTCCAAGTCACCAAATTTTATTTTGGCAAGTTTCCTTTACTTTTTTAATTGCCGAATTTTTTAATTATTTCATTTTTTTGGTCTTTTGGGGGTTTTTGAGTAATTATTAATTTTGGAGTTAAATAATTACTCGAAAAAATGGGAAAGTGATTTTATGGGTTAATTGGGTGCTACGATTTATAAAATTATCACCCCCATGGAAAAAAAACCTCCTAGCCACACTTTTATGACTTTTTAGAGTTTTATAATTTACTTATTAAAAATAAGCCTGTAAAAACAAGAAAAACAAATTAAAAAAAAATTAAAATTAAAAATTCCAGAAATTAAAAAAAAAAACTATGGGGGACTTGGGACATGTTCATAATGAATAAAAATAAGGATTAGCATGGTAATATACATCTACACATAGGTTTTAACAACCTCCCAAGGCCTAACCACCAAGACAATTATTCCATCTTTGGTGGCTTGGGTGAAAAACTTGGAAATTATTTATTGCTTAAAAATGATAGATAATTAACAAGGAAAAAATGCCCTGGAATAATGGATTGATGACTAAGTCCTAGGAAACAAAACCTTTTACATAAATTCATCATGCTAACACATTTTATTACAATTCCCCATGGGGTATGAACATGTAAAAAAAATTAAAAAGGGCCTAAAAAGGCCTACAATGACTTATGAACTTGAAACATTGAACAAGTGATTGTTCATATTTGGCGGATCATTTAGAAATCCAAAATAGTGCAACTTAGTTGGTAACAAATCCCATTGAACATATGTTTTCCTCAATATTAAGTGAGGCCTTTTACTAAACACTTTGCATCCAAATTCTATATGAGCTCAGTTCTCATCGACTATATCTTATGCACACAGTCATTCCCAGCTCAGAAGTGCCAATGGAATAAGGCTGAGTCTCCTGTCTATGTTGCATATCAGTTGTTGTGGGCACACAAATATTTCAATCACTATAAAAGTATTTTTGAAGACTTCATAATCCCATTATACAGATTGATCTTCTTTGCTGAGTGTGATTGCATGTCCGAAGAATCTTTGAAGGTTGTACAAGATAATGGGTATTATTACCTGACAGAGGAAAGTTTGTATTTGAGGATGTTTCATGGAACAAGGGCTCCTTCTCTTCTACTAAAATACGCTACATATTATGTTATCCATAAGGAAGTAGTAAGGAAACTGTACATTGATGGAGTGGGTAATGTTGTGTTCGAATAGAAGAAGGTTGTGTATCCCCCAGTCTCGTTTTATATAGGGAGTTACAGGTTCTCCAAAGTGAAGAGTGCATCAGAATTTGTAAAAGTGTTAGAATATTTTCACTTTGGTGAGATAAGTTTCCAGAGGAATTATTTCGAGGATATGGTTGCTAATTATTGTGCTGCATGTTACCACCTAAGTTGTACTTAGTGGTTGTTTATCAAGTGAGCCTGGTGAACCGGACAGGGTTAACTTGTTCGGACTTCAAAAAGACCTTTGGAAGTACTTCTGGGAAGTGCTTGTTGTATCATATCACATGTTCATACCCCATGGGGGAATTGTAATAAATGTTCTAGCATGATAGTGTCTATAAAAGAATCGGTCTCTTAGACTTCATTTGTCAATCCGATCAGCCCAGGGTGTTTTTTCCCTTGGTTATTATTGGTTGTTGAATAAACAACTGATAATTTCTGAGTTTTTCACTCCATACCTCCAAAGTTGGGGTGGTCGACTTGGCATTTGGGCCTATTGAGGTTATTAGAGTCTATGTGTAAATGTATAAACATGCTAGACATCTTTTTTGAGTCATATGAACATGTCTAAGTCCCCCTAGGTGTTTTTCAATTTTTCAATTTTTTAGTTTTTTCATTGTTTTTTATTAAAATTTAATTTTTCCAAAACTTAGGCTATTTTTTAATAGTTTAATTGGAAAAATTGATTTTGTAATAAAAGTGGGCCAAATAATCAGTTTCAGTCATGTAGGTGCTCATTTTCAAGCTAAGAGCACCATGTAAACCCATGTACCCACTTTTTCCTAAGTTTTGAGTGATCTTCCATCACTCAGGTTAGAAAGACCCAAAAATCAATTATTGATTATTTTAATTAATAAATTAATGAATAATGGAGCAAATCCAAAATCAATAAATCAGTGGATACTCAACCGATTTGACTGAAATCAATCAGATCTGGAGCAGATTGACTAGATCTGGCAAATCCTTGATTGAAGGAGGGGATCAAATCAGATCCAGAGTTGATCTACAGCTGTCTTCATGAGGAATTGTGCCCTCTCTCTCTCCTCCACACGTGTGGAATCTCCTGGATGCTCTGTGGGTCGATGTGTCGGTGTATGGGTTGATGTGTCAGCTCAATCAAGCCCCTGTTTGACAAGTAGGCTTAGTCCAGCTTCAGTTCTACATTGATGAACTCTCCATCAGTTGATTTCACTTGATTCCATGAGGAATTGCACCCCCCTAAGATAGATGGCTTGTAATTTGTATATATCTAGGCACAACCTCCTTTTCCAAGCTAGTTAGAATTGGGATTGAGGTGCTGCTGCTATTGTATTGTTTTTATTCTTCATTTGAAATAAAGAAAATCGTTGGAGGCCAGACGGTGTTGTGCCAATACATGTGTGGATGATTATTGCCATTATTTTACTGAGGTAACCTGTATCTGTTTTCATTTCTTGCTAGTTGCTTGTAGATCTGTGGTTAAGATTGGTAATTAGCTTATTAAAATATTGATAGGAAAGGTGTTGTTCAATAATTTTATTGACTGTCACTCTCCTTTGATGCATGTTTAGAGATCTAGATTTAGCATGTCCTATAAGCTTATATGCATGTTATCTTGAATCTCTTTGTATGTACTAATCGGATCTCACAGGTTTATTGGCAAGTTCTTTGATTTCAGCTGAGCTATAGGTTCATACTTTGGAGAGGATGCTGATCTAGCTTGCTTCTTCATCATCTTGAAAACATTTCAAAGGCATAGTCCCTCGACATTCCACCTGAAAGCTCTACTACGGATCTTCAAGGAAACCAACATTTCTTTCCTCCTTTTCCTCCCTCAAAATCAACACTTTACCCGGTTACTTTGTTCAGTTCATAGCTTTGATTTTAGTTGGATATATTTCATCTAAGTAAAATACACATATATCTTATATTTCATAGCTCACAGCCTAGATCTTGCACTCAAAAAAGTTTCATAAGCATTCTAGATCTAGCTTTAGGGAAATCATCCTTTTTGCATGAATTTTAAAGAAAACTTGTAGATCACATGCATTAGATTTCCTTTCACTGTTATAAAATTTAATATTATGCAATATCAGTGCATTTTCATTGGCTGCACAATCAGCAAGCCAATATCCCAAGGAAATCTTGCTTTCCTTGGTTCCCTTTCGTTTGTTTTAGCTAGTCTTAACTTCATTTTTTCTGAGATAAGGTAGGCTGATCCAAAGGTACTCTTAAAGTGCTTTTGGGAATTTTTTATTATAACATGCTCAATGTATTTTAGAAGGTATGACAGAAAATAAAGGAATCTGCTGTCCAAAGTGGCCTCAGGAGCGCTCAAATCCCCCGAGGGGTCTCCCTTTTCACTAGAAACTCAAATTTTTTCCAAAGTTGTAAAATATTGGTTTCAGCCTGTATAAGGACAAAGAAGTTTCTGATAATTTCATTTCACTGATTCTGTAACCAATAATAAATAAAATCATTTTTGGAATAGGCTCTTCCGAGCCTATTCCCCATCCCCGCTGGGGGGATTTGCGTCGGTGCCCTTTTCGTTGTTTTTTTCTTATTTATTTTTTAATAGCATTGATCTAATTTGTAGGGTAGTATACTTGATTTTTTTATCAATTCCATACTCCATATCTTACATTTCAAAGTAATCGTAGTACTTACCCCATGATTTCCCAATTGACCCGAAAGGGGAAAGAGATTCATGGTAGGATTAATTAGAAAACAAGAATTGTGTATTTGTTTTATTTTTCATCTTTTATTTATCAGCAATTTTAAAATTAACCCCTCCCCGATTCCCTGATTGATATCCACTTGGATCAAAAGAGGTTCCTGGAGGGTTTTCCTTTTAAACAAGAACACTCAGTTTAAAACTTATTAAAATTGACAAGAATCCAGTGTGTATGCTATGCACTTGGCTGCCGTTCATACAATCAGTCAACCTCTATCAAAAGCACTTGGGTGACTAGTATAATTAGGACTCACACTTCCCAACTGACAAACCATCAGGTGAAAATCCAACACCTAGATCAAACCTTTACGGTGGCAAAATACCCAAAGGAAGCGGGAACTTACTGAAAAGTGACCTCGAGGCGTCGATCTCTGTCACACCCTAACGGGCGCGTTATGAACAATAGCCCCAGAGTCTCCATTTCAGCCCACATATTCCTTGTAGGTAGCTGTGGAGGTTTAGTTTTGGACATACTCCAAGTACTCTCGGGTATATCTGGAGTCCCCCCTTTGCCTAATTTAATCAACTCATACTTCACATTTAACTTAAAACATACCAAGAGGCAATCGCAAAACATTCACTCCAAGCACATGCAAGCATATTGATTCTTTTTTTTTACTCCATTCTAAGGCACTGGTTAATTTCTTGCTTTATATATATATTGTGTCTCAGTATTGTGCTTTCATGTGTTCATCTTTTACATGTTGCCATCTGTGATTATCTATAGTTAAATTGTAAACTCCTAAATAACTCAATCACTATAAACATCACAACACTAAGTAATTCTCCTTAGTAACTTAATAGGGTCTACCCCCCTTGGCTCCATTAGGAGTTGAGCGTAAAAGGAGGATTCAAGAACAAGGTGACAGCCTTGACTCAAGACTTGCCCCTAAGGACACACCGAGTGGCTTGAAGATTTCTGCCACGTGACCCAGGTGTGTGTAAGGCGGCAACACTTTTTGGTGCTGTTGTCGGGGATAAATATTTTTATTCCTGAGTACGACTTAGCTTAACTTTTTTCTAAACAACTAAAAAGATAAAAAACTTTTGATTGATCTAGTCTTTAAAAAACATAAAAATTAAAACTCGATCCATCTGGCGACTCCACTGTTTAACATCCCTTCAAGAATTTCTACCCGAAGAAACCGTCGACAATTATTCAATCCTCTCCCTAATCCTGAAAGGTTTATTAGGGAAAGATTGAATAGGAAGACTTCTCATAGAAACCTTGAAGATTTAGGAGACCAATCCCTCTCAGATATCCATCACATATTTGTAGAGAGTCATACTTTCCAATCTCAAGAAATGACGGATTTTTACAAACCCCTTGAATTTTCTTAGATAGCAGGTGCTCCTCATAAGATTCTAAATGATTCTATCAAGAAGCTCCCTAGGTTCGAGGGAAATAATGCTACCACTGCGAAGACTCATCTCCGAAAGTTTGAAAGGCACCTAGTCAGTTACTATGATAATGTTGCCTTTAACCATGAAGATATCAAAATGAAGCTCTTTGCTTTATCCTTAGAGGATGATGCTGCGGAATGGTATGAAAACCTTGGTGATGATTCATATAAAACCCTTAATGAATTCCTAGCAGATTTTAAGAACAAATGAGGGAAAAGAAAGAACCAAGACATTTTCTTGCTGCCCTTCATAATATAAAGAACATGGAGAATGAAACCATGGATGAATTTAATACTAAGTTTAGGCGTGTGGTTGTGGACCTCCCTAGAGACATCAATCCAAGGGATGCCTCCATCTTGATATCCTACATTGAAACTTTCACTGGTGATTTGAGATACCAACTAAGGGATAAAGATCCAATCAATCTAAAAACTGCTCAAGATCTGGCCGAGAAAATAGAAAGGAATATGCAATCTTCGGGCAAATCCAACATTCCAGTTTACACTAGGGGAAACACTTCGTACAACAAAGAGAAGGGAAAGGCCATTGAATTAGAGGAAAAGGAAACCTCTAAAGACCCCATGGAAAAGGTAACTAGCCTGTTGGAAAAATTCATGACAAACCAATCTGAGCAATTGAATAAAATTCAGAACAGAATAGTTACATTGGAGAGAAATAATGGACCTAGGAATTTTCAACAAAAACAAAATCAAGTATATAAAAAGAAGTTTCCTCAGCAAGAGCCTAGGATTCCAAACCAGTTAGACCCAGCTAACCTGGTAGATGAAGTAATTCCATGGTGCAAACCTTGTGAGCAATTCCACCTAGAAAGTACTTGCTACATAGAAAACCAGGTTATAGAACATGGGATGGCGGAGGTCAGTAATCAGGAAACAACATCAGGCGAGTCTGATCATGTGTACTTGGTAGGCCGAACCTATCCTCTCTCAAAACAACATTGGCAGCAGGCCACGGATTACGGTTTCAAGAAGGATCTCCTGTCTAACTTTTATGGTGTAATGCCTCCTCCAGAAGCAATTAAGGAAATGAAGGAGGCCAGGTTCAAGGGAGTTGTGTATCAAAGAAGAGAAAAGCAATCATCGTCTAAACACTACAAGCCAAAGGTAACCACTCCTCCCCTCCCAGATCCTCCTATTGTCCCTGAGTCAAATATTGATATGGGAGAATGGATAAGTAGTGCTAAGATTCATGTTTATGCAACTGATGTCCTTAAAATTCCCGGTCAAAAAGAAAAGTTGTTGAAAGACTTAGAGGATAGTCAAAGTAAAGCTCATAATATTATCGAAGAGGATCCTCTTCCTAATAATAATGCTATATTTGAAGCTAAACATATTGAACCCATAGATATGCCCATATTCCTCAACAGTGTTTATTCGAGAAGAGAAGATCATCCACCTTTTTATGTCTCCCTCTTAGTTGATAAAATTCTCCTTCATAATTGTATGTTAGATTTAGGTGCTTCATCAAATGTCATGACAAGAAACGTAATGGAGCAATTAAATCTAAGGGTCACCCGACCCTACCACAATGTTTGTGCCATGGATGCAAGAGAAGTTGAAGTGGTGGGGATAATCTTAAATTTACAAGTTAATTTGGCTAAGTATCCTGATATCGACATGTCGATGGATGTGGTGGTGATAGATGTTCCAAATAATTGGGGTATGTTGTTATCCAGAAAATGGGCCGCAACTCTTGGTGGGCACATTCAAATGGATTGGACATACGCTACTATACCTGCATCAGAGAACACTAGGGTGATTCTCCATAGAGAAAAGATGAGGAAACAGCATGTAGAAAACCCTAAGAAGCCCGGAAATGAATTTGTTCATTTCACTGATAATTTTGGAAACTATGCTATTTTGTCAAATTTCATGGCCCCCATTAAGGAAAACATTAAAAATGAAAAGATCGATGAAGTTTGGAAAATGTACTTTGATGGGGCTTATTCCAAAACCGGAAATGGTGCGGGCATCGTGATCATCTCTCCTTCAAATAAAGTCTACGACTTTGCATTCATGTTAGTGTTTGAAGCATCAAACAATGTAGCCGAGTATGAGGCATTGCTCCTAGGGTTAGAAACCGCTAAAGATATGGTGATAAAGATGTTGAACATAAAAGGTGATTCAGATTTAGTTGTCCTCTAGATTAAGAATCAATATCAATGCAAAAATGACAGACTAAGAAAGTATAGGAATGCCACATGGGACACTATGGAATGGTTTGATGCACTTAACATTCAAAAGGTCCATAGGGAAATGAATGGGTTAGCAGATAAATTAGCAGTAGCAGCATCCACCCTCCATCCATCAGATGAAATGATTAATGGGAATGGAAAGATGGAAATAAATTTCAGACCTTCAATTCCAGATAATATAGACCACTGGCAAGTGTTCAAAGATGATAAGCAACTCTTGAGATTCATCCACAATCTACAAGAGTTTGAGGGTTGCAAGATCAGTTATCAGTAGGAAGGTAAAGAGTATCAGGAGTGCGAGGATAATTAAAGGAATCACATCCCGAGTAGCCTTATAGATTTAGAGAATCTTTTCAATTGTCAGGATCATCATAAAAAACAAAAAGAAGAAATAAAAACTGGGAATTATATGGAAATAAACATAGGAACTAACAAGGATCCCAAGTTAATAAAAATTGGAAAAGGTACTTCGGAAAAGGAAAGGAACAACTTGATTAACCTAATCAAAGAGTATAGAGATGTGTTGGCCTTTAGTTATGATGAGCTTAAAGCCTATAGGGAGGATGTGTTTCAACACACTATTCCCCTCACAGAAGAAGCTAAGGAGGCCAAACCTTTCTGACAAAAACTTAGGCGAATAAATCCTAATTTGGCCCCCATTGTGCAGAAGGAACTTCAGAGTATGCTAGCAGCAGGGATCATAGCACCTACAAGGCATTCATCTTGGTGCTCCAACTTAGTTGTTGTTAGAAAGAAGAATGGGTCAATTAGAATATGTATAGATTTTAGAAATCTGAATACATCATGCCTCAAAGATAATTACCCATTACCCGACATGGAAACTTTGCTTCAAAGAGTAACATGATCAAGAATGATGTCCATGTTTGATGGATTTTCCGGTTATAACCAGGTGTTGGTAAATAAAGAAGATCAACATAAGACTACATTCACCACACCTTGGGGTACCTATAAATTTATAAGAATTCCTTTTGGCTTATTGAATGTTGGTGCCACCTTCCAAAGAGCCATGGATTTTTCCTTCAAAGAACTTATAGGAAAAATAATTGAAATATATCAGGATGACTTAACTGTTTTTTCAAAAGAAAGATCTGACCACATAAGTCATCTTAGGCAGGTTTTTATAAGATGTCAGAAATATGGTATTTCCTTGAATCCCGCCAAGTCAATCTTTGGAGTTGATGAAGGCAAGTTGTTGGGGCACATCATTTCTAAATATGGTGTCAAGGTTGATCCTGAGAGAGTTGAAGCTATTAAGAAATTCCCCTTGCCTCACAATCTAAAAGCTCTCCAGCCCTTTAATGGTCAAATCAATTTCATAAGAAGATTCATCCCAAACTTAGCAGAATTAATGAAACTTCTACAAACGCTATTAAAGAAAGATGCTAAGTTTGAGTGGACAGATGAAGGGAAAGATGCATTCAAGTCCATCAAAAATGCCATATCCATTTTCCCGGTCTTGACTAGTCTAGATTATTCCAAAGAATTTCAAATATTATCCTTTGCCTCAGAAGACACCATTGCCAGTGTTTTACTTCAAAAGAATAAGGAGGGACAAGAGCAACCCATAGCCTTTATGAGTAGAGCCTTACAAAATTCAGAATTGAAGTATACCACGATGGAGAAACAAGCATATGCTCTTGTCAAGTCCCTTAAACATTTCAGAACTTATATAGATTACTCCAAAATCATTGGATATGTACCCCATGCAGCTGTCAAGGATATCATGTCTCAGCAGGATTGTCTAGGAGTCAGGGGTAAGTGGGTTTCAAAAATTCAGGAATATGATTTGGAGATAAGACCTACTAAATTAATTAAGGGACAGGGTCTTGCAAAGATGTTGACCCAAGGAAATGAGAAGGATTTAGGAATAATCTGCCAGAGTAGCAATTCAAAGAAAAGTGTATCAGATGAGTTTCAGATATTAGAGCAGCACCCCTGGTACACCGACATCATATTTTTCCTCTGCAACCTTACATGCCCCGATCACTTACTAGGTCATAAAAGAAGGGCATTAAGGTTAAAGGAAACTAATTATTGTTTGAAAAAATATGTTTTGGGTTGGAGAAACCCAGATGGTTTGATACTTAGATGTGTCGATGAACCTGAGTCCAAGAAACTCATGGTTGAGTTCCATTCAGGATTTTGTGGTGGACATTTTACAGCTAAAACAACCGCCCAAAAAATCCTTAGAGCAGGCTACTATTGGCCAAACCTATTTTTAGATGTGCACAAGGCTATAAGAGTTTGTCCCCAGTGTCAGTTATTCACTGGAAAGCAACAAATGAAAGCCTTGCCTCTAAATCGAATAGTAGTCCAAGCCCCTTTTCTGCAATGGGGGCTTGACTTCATCGGTAAGTTCAAGGATAACTCAAGCAATGGTTACTCTTGGATTCTTACCGGCATGGATTATTTTACCAAGTGGGTAGAGGCAATACCCACCAAAAAGGCAACCAATGCCATAGTCATGGATTTCCTAGAAGATAAAATCATCACAAGATTCGGTGTGCCAGCTAGAATAATCACGGATAATGGCCCATGCTTTGTTTCTTCCAAGATGTCGTCTTTCTGTTTCAAGTACGGCATTATCCTATCTCACTCATCTAATTACTATCCTCAAGGAAATGGTCTAGCAGAATCAAGTAACAAGAACTTAATGACCATAATCAAAAAAATTGTGGGTGACAATAAGAAGGCTTGGGATAGCAAAATCAAATTGGCATTATGGGCCGATAGGATCACTAAGAAAAGTTCAACAGGGAGGAGCCCTTTCGAACTAGTCTATGGCCTTGATGTTACCTTACCAGTCCATCTAAAGCTTCCAGTTTATTAGCTCCTCCAGACATTCAGCTCAGATCAAGAGGCCATCCAGAATAGAATAAACCAGTTGATCGAGCTAGATGAGAGTAGAAGAGACTCTCTTGACCATAGTATCAAAAATTCAGACAAGGTCAAGAGAACCTTTGATAATTCTACCCGACCAGGTTCATTCCAAGTAGGTGACATGGTTCTACATTGGGACAAACGATGGGAAAAACCTGGGAAACATGGAAAGGTCGACAACCTGTGGTTGGGACCGTACATCATCGATGAAATAGTAGGAACGAACTCCTTCTATCTAAATGACTTGGAAGGAGAAAGACTGAGCTTACCAGTGAATGGTTTCCTCCTCAAGCTATTTTTCGCCGAGACAATTTGATGACTTTAGTGGCATCGGTGGTTTCAGGGCCAATTTCTAAACTTTGCCCTCAATGTATTTCGAAATTGTATATATCATATTGTTGTATCATAGATATTGTTGTATTATAGTTATTTTGTACCATGTTGAAAATTTTCCTTTGTATATTAGTTTGTAAAATATTCCTTTTTGTACATTATAGATTAATTATGTACACTAGTTTGTTTTTATAGCTAATTTTTTCTTATATATACATGTTACTGACAAACTCTAATTGCCTTGCAGGACCCAAAGATTCCAGAGTTCTCACATCCTCTCCTTTGAATGGAAGATCAGTCAGAGAATGTGTCCCAGATGGAGCAGAATGTTACCACCTAAGTTGTACTTAGTGGTTGTTTATCAAGTGAGCCTGGTGAACCGGACAGGGTTAACTTGTTCGGACTTCAAAAAGACCTTTGGAAGTACTTCTGAGAAGTACTTGTTGTATCATATCACATGTTCATACCCCATGGGGGAATTGTAATAAATGTTCTAGCATGATAGTGTCTGTAAAAGACTCGGTCTCTTAGACT